>PVIJ01005232.1:0-69999 GCA_004024925.1 Scalopus aquaticus
CCGCACCACCCAGCCGCGGAAATCCCCACCCGGCAGCTGCTGAGGGCATGGACACCTCGTGCCTCAGCTTGTGCATCAGGGTGTACACGTGGACAGCGCACGGATTGGGCGCTGGGGCTGACATTTACCGCCATTGGCCAGCAGGGATTGACCTTTGTACGGATTGGTTGTTTGTGCTTCTCCTTTTGCTGATTGGCTCACTAAATGTATAAATGTAGAGGGAGCCTGGAGGGCGGGGGAAGAAGGAGAAGAAGAATAGAAGAATAAAGCTGCAGGTTTGCTGAAAGATTGCTGCCCCGTGTCGTCCTTGCTGGTCAAGCGCGCGACATGCATACAAGAACTCAGTATAGGCCAGAGGTGTGGGATGGTGAGATGATTCACCAGAGACAGAATGGGGAGCAGAACAGGTGAATCTACTGAAGTACACTGCTGAGGGGAGCAGTGGGTGACATAGCAGAGGTCTGTTGTGCCATGTGGGAAGCTCCCTGGCCGGGAATCAAACTTGTGCTGCAGTGGCTGCTGATAGCTTTATAGTGTTGGGACTTAACCCGTTGTGCCCTAAAATTAGATTGTTACAGTCAATGTAAAATTTAAATAAAAATGCAAAAAACTACAAATACATTCCTTTGAGAAAATTTTCACAGCAGAAATTTTCCTTTCTGCTTTTATACATGTATAGGAATTGTATCAGCCCAGTGATTTAGATGATCCACTGTCTATATGACTAAGACATAATTTGTAATGGGCATGCACATATTTGTACAGCTCTTCATGTGAGCTTATCAAAGATGCCTTGATATGTATTTGAGTTCTTAGTACTCATGCAATTTAGATTAGTTTCCATCACTAAATTGAAAATAGTCTCCTTATCACACAATGATTTTGTATTTTGGTTATTCTGCCACACATTTTTGCAACAATTTTTATTATCAGAACTCCCCAAAGAGAACTAATATAATTAAAAACATGTATATATGCATATATAATTAAAACTAATTATTAAGGAATTGGTTCACATAATTGTGGTGACTGTGGAGGTAAGGGAGAATAAATTCAACATTTTCAAGGTAGATTTTCAGATTAGGATCAAGTGAAGAGCTGATGTTGTTCATTCCAAATTCCTTCCTTCTCAGGGGAGAATCACACCTGCGATATTACAGTCTTCAACTTATTAGACACGCCCTGCCCATACAACGGGGAATCCTTTGCTTTATTTAAAGACTACTGATTTAAATTTTAATCTTATCTAAAAATATCTTCAGAGACATTTAGAATGGTGTTTGTCCTAAAATCTGGATATGGTGACCTAGGTTGACACACAAAATTAACCCTCATAGTGTCTAATAATTTACTAGCTTCTGGTTTTCATATGCAAAGGGAAAACCAAAAGAAGTAATTACATTGAAGAAGTAATTGCACTTATTCAATACATTCTCTTTGCATTGTATTGGAAATCGTTGCTAGGATAGAGAATGTTTGAGTAAAAGTTCATATATACATATATATATATATTCAAAAGGACAGGTTTATTATTAAAAAGGGAAATAAATTCTAGGACGTTTGCACAGACACAAGAAGGCAGAAAGAGCTGCTTCCTTAAAAGGGACCTGTTTGTTAAAAAAGAGGCCCCCATGGTCACAGGTGGGCAGTCTTGGAGGAAAGTTTCCTCTACTGCTTTGCAAAAGGGGAAGGTTGGTGAAGAGAAAACCTGCATAGACACAGGTGGGCAGGAGAGCTGCTGCTGGGTCAAAGTGTTTATAGTTAAAATGTTTAGGCCTCCCTAGTGGTGCAGCCCGTTAAAGCACTGCTCTGTGGAGCAGTCAGCAGTGGCGATGAGAGTTCCATGCCCAACTGGGGAGATCCCCACATGATGCAGCAGACCCCTCCTGCCTCACCTGCTGCTCCCCTCAGCAGTGTATTTCAGTCTATTTGCCTGTTCTGCTCCCCACTGTCTTTGGTGAATCCTCTCACCCCCCACGCCTCTGGCCTGCACCACAGCTTGTAAGCATAAAAAAAAAAAAAATAAATAAATAAAAAAAATTAAAAATAAAAGAAATATATAGTTAGAATGTTTTTGGAGAAAATATTTGGAACAGTGGTAAAAAAGAAACACAAAATACATTTTTTTCTCAATTTATACACTCCACTTACAGCATATTCATAATACAGATTTTAATAAAATTTTACTTTATGTATTCCTCTGCCCGAACTGAAAAATTCTATATAACCAGATTTAATTTAGTTTTGTATATTAATATTAACATTAATCCTAATGAATGTTAATTTATTGAGCCTAGAATGGTGTGCCAAACTGTAAATAATTTTAACTTGTTTTTAGAACAAAAGTAGGACTTAATCAAGGTATAAGCAAATGGATATAGCACTATTCAAATTGACCTTCTTGTTTTGAAGCAAAAAGAAATGCATATCATTATGAAAATAAGGTGTCTGCTGCCCATTACTTTGTCTCTTATATTTCAAATTTTACATTAATTGATAAAACATTTTTGTATTCTTAGATAAAATCCTATTCAATTAATCTTCTCCAAAGGCTTGCTTCTTCTATCCCATTATTCCAAGATTAAAAAAAAAATAGAACTTTTGCAGATGCTTTTCAAGTAAAACTTACTACTTCAATTGATTCTAAAATGCACTTTGTACAAACGGAAACAAATAGAGTAGTTAAGCAAAAACATGGGGCCCTTTTTAAGTAGATGGTAGATATTTTAAGAGCTTTCAAATACTCAATTACTGTGTTGTTAACTGTGAATTGTGGCCAGAGAAAAAAGAACTGTGAACAAACATCTAGTCTGATGAAAGTTATTTCTATTCATTAAGAAATTCCCTGAAATGTTTTCTTCCCAAGACCAGTGTACTCCTGACAGTAAAGCTAACAAAGTATATATTCTTCACCATTTATTTTCATGAACTTAATTGACCATTTTAGGGAAGAAATGGCCTTTTATGATAACAACAAGATAAAAGCTGGTAATTGACTGAAATGCTTGAGTACGGCTAGCTAAAACCACTTTCAGTTAATGGAGGTCTGAATGAAAGGCATGAAAGTTTCAACCAATTGCAGAGAAGGTCACAAGATTATTTTTTACCTTCTCTTTTGAAACTCATAAAAAATGTTTTGATGATCCATCAACTTTAGAAAGGTATCAAAGTAAAGAAAAAGTATCACATCAAAAATTGTTTTGTAGAGTGATGGGTTATTATGCACTATGCATGATGTATTATGGAAAATTGATATTATTTTAAAAGTTTTTTTCAGTATTATTATGCTGTCAGTGCAAGGTTATTTCATGTGCAAAAGACCAACAGGATTCATTAATGTTTTCAGAAGTTGGTAACAAAAATATGCCATGAAACAAATGTTTGCTAATCTAAAATAATTAAATAATATGTAATTTAAAAAGTTTAATAAATTATCTAAAATTTTACATTTAGCACAAAGCAACACTAAAGTAAATTTTAATTATATTAATAAATTATTTTTTAAATCAAAAAATTCAAGCATTTCTTTGTTTTATATGACTCAATTTATTTAAATATACCCATATACTTATATCTAAATATATAATGACTAATATAGTCTCTCCCTAAGGATAATGCATATTTATTAGTTTATGCCTATTGATGGTTTCACTTTTCTATTTAATCATTAAAGGACCTCATCTACATAATATTTGCTTAAGTTCAAATCATAAGTACACAAATCATTAGAATCCTGCTAAAAATCATTCAAGATGTATGCATTAATCGATATTTATGCTAATCATTTTAAGTATACACTCTTATGGAATTATAAGAAATTATAGGGCTTGATTTGTTTGCCCATCTTTCTTTTTGATTTAATAGTTTTTGTTTTGTTTTGTTTTGTTTTTTAATGAATTAGGTCTTTTTACTACCAAACAACTATTTTCAAAATGTACATACAGGTAGAAAAATATGTAGTAATAGAAAATAAACAATTAAATTGCTGTTGATTAACTACATCCTTAGAAATATAGACACAACAGTCTGTTTTTGTAATTTGGATGTTCGCACTCTAAACCCCTAGGATATATTTCATATCCCAAGAAATACAGAAAACACTAAACACATTTTTTACCATAGGCCATGAACTTATTTTTCTTTCTGCTTATGCAAATTAGTCCCTAGATTATACATCTAATACAAACTTGTGTTTACCTTTTTATTTTGTATCCTAAAAAAATCGCTGGTGAGAATCAAATTTCCTGTTTCTTTGAACTATACCATTTTCCTTTCAAATATAAAATCCAGTGATCCCCCCGCCCCAAACACATACCCACACCTATTTTTTAAGTCAATTTTATAGCACTTTATATTACTGATCGGTCCAGTTCTTAATAGCTTATCCTCCTCTGGCAGTCAGAAACTCCTATTGCTATACAATTTCAATGAACTTTCTCTTATTGTGCTTCCACTGTAGGAAGGCAATGTTTCCACTTCTTCCTTGATAATGACTAAAGCACGTGTATTCTTATGTGTAGGTAATCTGTTTTTCTCTTTCTTTTATTGATGAACTTACTGACGCTGTGTTTCAACTTATTACCGTATAGTGAATGATTCTTCTTTTTCATCACCAGGCTTCCAGAGTTCTATTTCGAGTGCCTCCTGAAAAAAACAAAAACAAAAACAAAAAAAAACAGAGATGTGTATTTTTATTTTCACAAGTGATCTACAACAGTTACCTCCTATTTTTCATTCCAAAATAAGTCAGTGATTCTTTTAATCACCCATGAAATCTTATTTATCTTCAATTCTTGAGAGCCAATATGTTTTAGCCACATAAAATGAATTCTGTCAGTAAGATACCACATCTCTCCTTTTAAGTTGTATCTTATTTGACAAGTATCCATTCCACCTTTCACCCTATACACATCTTTCCATGTTATATCCAGTGATATAACAAGTGATAGTGAGAAAGATAAAACTCTAAATTGGCATACATAATTGCAAACACATTATCAGTGACAGATGCTAATTGTGGTAAGGGAAATATTAAGATGACTTAAATACATGGCGATAAATATTATAAAATTTATGACTGAAAATAGTAAGGTTATGAGACAATGCAAACTGAATTAAGGGGATGATAAAATGAGGAAGGAAGAAATAAATTTAAAGATTTTTACTGATTTGTGTAATTATTTATCTGACTTTATCATAATGACTCAAAGGAAGTTAACTATCCGCAATTTTCTTCTTTTAATTTTGATTGGAGTGACCTAATCTTTTGAAGTATTCATCGTTGTATCTGATTTCTCATCTACACACTTTCTCCACTGGCTGCAAAATAATTTTAAAAGTTTGATGAGATATGAAAAATCCTCATGGCAAATTTCACACTAAGATAATCCTTACTGATTATTCACTTGAACAATTACATGGAGAGCTTGCCCAATTATATGAATGATGAGGTGAAGACTTTTACTTAAAAGCCTCTAAAACCCTGAGCTGGATATGCTAGTAGTTAATGCATTCCTCTTTACCTTCCTTGAAAACTTCTCAAGTGATGTTTATTAAAAAGCAACATTGTCCTCAGTAATGCCTTTCTTAAAGGTTATGGATATACTGCAAATATGTCAACCCTTCTTCTTAAATAATCTGTTATTCTCACAACGAATGCAACTACTGAAGGCTAGACCTTTGTTTTTGTTTTTTAATCAAGTGTTTAAATTGACACTTTCTTACATTACTGCAAATTCCTAGAGTATAGCTAATTTTGGAATGGATTTAAGTATTTACTCATGTTCAAAAGTTTTAGCAGGAAGAATTTACAAATAATCAAGTCTATATTTAAATTGAAGTCTTTCTCGCCACAGATGATTTCCAGCAAGTCTGAAAATTAAGAATTTCTTGAAAATTCCTAAACTTATATTGACTATTCTGGAAATGTTATGATTACTACTTTAATTTGCTAGGATTTCCTTAACAAAATGTCACAGATTACATTGTTTAAATGCATGAACATTGTTTACAATTCTGGTAACAGGAAGTCCAAGATCAAGGTGTTGGAGCTTTGAGTTCTCCTGAAGACTCTCTTTGACTTCAAATGGCTGCCTGCTTGTGGTGTGCTCATATGACACATTCTCTGTATCTGTGGGTCTCCTTGGTGCCTTTGCACATGTCAAAAGCTCCTCAGAGTTATTATGGAGCAGGAAGAGGAGCTTCTTGGGCACCCCAAACCTGCCTGATGTAAATGGATTCTGGTATCCACCGCATCAAGACAAAACATACTCTTAGTGCCTAAGACCTTCAATAGAAAATAACTTTAATACAATTAGTGTGCAATAATTAGTGTTCAAGGGGCCTCCCTGGTGGCGCAGAGGTTGAGCGCTGCGCTGTGGAGCTGTCGGCAGCAACGACGCGAGTTCGACGCCCAGCCAGGGAGAATCCCACATGGTGCGGCAGACCTCTCCTGCCTCGCCCGCTGCTCCCCTCAGCAGTGTACCTCTGATCTGCCTGTTCTGCTACCCACTCTGTCTCTGGTGAGCCCTCTCGCTGCCCCACATCTCTGGCCTGTACCCCAGCTTGTATGTATAAATAAAAAAAAAATTTTAAAAAAAATTAGTGTTCAAAAGAGAGACAAGAAAGAAAAGAATGTACTTTCTGAATCAAGTATCCAAAGTTACCCGTCCCCACATGGGTACATATCCAGCCAAACAGGGTCGTCCCAAAGCAGGACCATTGATACCCCAAAAGTTACCAAGAGTCTAAGGCACCTTCTGGTGGGGACCTATAGGAAAATGTGGAAGGGACTAGCAAGTCTGTAAGGAAAGGAGTAAAATAAAAACCCAAGTCAAGATAAAGGTTCCCATTGTCACCTCCCCACAGGTATTTTTTTCTCTTTCAAATGTCTCCTTCCATGTCTCCCAAGTGTCTGGTACAAGTCCAAGGCCAATCAAATGCAACTTCTTAAAATGTCTCTGTTTCATATGCTTCCTCCATATCTCTTTCCTCCTTTCTTCTCTCCTCCCTGCCCGGTTCCACTCTTCCTTAGGTGGGGCAAGGAAATTGAAACCTCCTCTTTCCTTGGGGATTACCTCTCAAGGAATGACACCAGTCAGATTGAATTAAACCTTACCTCAATAGGCTCAGTTTTAACTTTCTTCTTTAAAGGTCATTACATCAAGTCATTTGTATTCTGAAGGACACAAGTCCAAAATACACCATACTCTGGACCCCTAATTTGTTGTCCTTTTCACAAGAGAATTGCATTTCCTCCCATCCCAACAACCTATTCTAGCATCTACTCTAAATATCAAATACCATCTATATCAAATATTTGAGACTCCAAGTATGATTCATCTTATGATAAGATTTCTCTCACATTCTGAATCTGTGACAACAACTTATCTGGCTCCAAAATATAGTGGTAGAACAAACACACAATAAACATTTGCATTTTTATCTCCCTTCATTGTTAAAAAAGGGAGTACATGGAGATAAAATAAAATGGTCACAAGAACAAAGCAAATTAAAAATCTAGCAGGATAAATTCCATTATACATTAAAAATGGAGAATAATTCTTTTTGTCTCAATCTTTTGTACTCAGAGCCACGAGAGTGGTAGCCTTAGTTATGGAAACATTGGAACAGCAGCCTGGTTCACTGAAACAAATGAAGTATCTGGAGCCAAAGAGGAGTCAGTCTTGTCCCTTGAGCCTTTCCTCTGCCCCTGTGCCTGCTTGCAACAGAGACAGGTCTGCTGATAGCAAATCACTCCAGGGTCATATTCTTCCATTCTCTTGGGTAGCTTTATTTTCCCATCATGCTGAAAAACAAAAGTCCAACAACCTTCCATTATTGTGTACTGTCTCTGGTTGTGTTTCTACTGGTACTTGTATAAATCCATCTTTATTCTTGGTTTCTGTAAAGATGGCTGATTAAATCCATGAATCATGTTCATGAGCTCTATCAAATGGCTTAACAGGTACAACCTTCAGAATATATTTTCTCTTTTTTTATTTTTTGCAATATAAATAGGTTGACACTTTTCTAAATCTTCAAGTTCTGGTTCACCTGGCTTAATGATTTCTTCTTCAAATGAAAACTTTTCTCTTACATTTTATTATAAGCATTAAGGAGACACCAAGCTGAAACTTCAAAACATTCTAAATTCTCCTGGACTAACTCTACAAACCCATCTCTTGAAATTCTCAAATCCTATCTTTCATAAAACATACACACAGCCCAGTAGTTTGTGACTTATAATATTAATGACATTTTATTCAATGTCCAATAAAGTAGTCCTCATTTCCTTGTGACATCTTGCCAGCAGTAACTTTAATGTCTGTATTTCTTTTTTTTTTAAGATTTATCTATTTATGCATACAAGCTGGAGTACAGACCAGAGGTGTGGGGCAGCGAGAGGGTTCACCAGAGACAGAGTGGGGAGCAGCACAGGCAGATCGATGGAAACACACCACTGAGGGAAGCAGCGGGGGAGGCAGGAGAGGTCTGCTGCTCCATTTGGGAACCTCCTGGGCCGGGCATCAAACTCACGTCGCTACTGCCGACAGCTCCACAGCGCAGTGCCTAACCACTGCTCCACCAGGGAGGACCTAATATCTATATTTTTAATAGTCTTTTCAAGTCACCATGAGCTTTTTCTAACACGCACTTCAAAACTCTTTTAGCATCTACTATTATCCAATTCAAAAATATCTTCTCTATATTTTAGTACTTGTTACAAAATCACTGCACTTCCTGGTATCAAAATTAGAGTTTTCCAGAAAAATAGAGTGAAAAAGACATGTATTGGTAAAGGAAATTTGATTTAAAAAATGCACATGAGATATTTAAATCTTAATACATCAAAAATCTACAATGTTGACTGGTCAGGTGGAAAGCTCAGGAACAGATACAGTTTGACTACAAGGGCAGTCAGCTTGCAGAATTCCTTGTTTCTCAGGAAGGGGTCAGTCATTGTTCTATTAAAATCTTCATGGAATGGGAATCTGCTAACATGATTTAAATACTAATTTCATTCAAAAAACCTTTCCAGAAATATGTGTAATAGTATTTGACCAAATATTTGGGCATCATGGTACAGCTATTTTGAAATTAAACATCACAGTTATGCTATTTTTTGTTGTTTTTATGACCAATTTGGTGATATATAGAAGTTAGTTGATTTTTTACCTTCAGAAATGAATTGATAATCTTCACTTCCTTAATTATTGCAATCTTACAAATAAAACTATTTAGAATTAGCCAATAATAGATTTGTAGAAACATACTCATAACTGAAGTATTGCGAAATCTAACTGAATTTGTCCAAACTTGATAGTTTCTGCTTTCATTTCATTTTATTCCAGACTTGTTATACCAGACTCTATATGGAGAAATAATTAATTACCTTTTATCAATTATTATTTATATGAATAGTCTGCATTTTTCTTAGTCAATTTGATGGCAGTCTATCTGAGTAAAAAAATGTTCACAATAGTCCTGACCAATTCTACTTACTTTTTATTTATGTTTTTCTATTTTTTTTAATTCAGCTATACATTTCTATATTATGCATCCTGTGTTGTGTCGTGTGTGTGTGTGTTTGCGTGTGCGTGTATGTTTTGTTTGTCTTTTGGTCAATTACCTACTAAATTGAAGTATTTGAATGCATACAAGAAATGAAAGACTCTCATTTGTATCCAGGTAATATTATGTACTTATTGATTAGTATAGAAACAAGTAATTGTAGCTTTTAATTTTGTAGACACCAACAAAAATTATTCAAGTAGATAGAACTAACAAAGAACTATAAAACTATTCATAAACTCTATTGATAACGCTATTTCACATAATTTGGATTCACATAAAATTCTTGTTTACACGAATATAGTTCAACAGAACAATAGCCTGATGATTTCAGATTCCCAAAATATTATACTTAAAAATTTGCATATGTGTGCACTGAATCTAAACAGTATATCTGTACTTTCTATTGTTTTATATTTTTATACTGTCAAATAATGCCGATGTACCTCCAGATAAAACCTGCAGAATATGTGGGCATATGTAATCAAATCATTCTAACTCATGCCAATCTCATCTAAACCTTTTCTTCCTTTTTTTTTCTCTTTAAAAGGTATCAATTTTGCTTGAATGAAAAATCCATACATAAATGGAGGACTAGTTCAAGATTTCAAGTACAATGCTTGCAATAGATGGTGGCATCTGACATGCCATTTTTTTTCATGATGTACACACAACTATGTAAAGTTGAACAAATCTGTTGAATTATTTTTGTTATGTCTGGATAATATTATCTTTTGTTTGACTGAGATCTTTCAAGAACAGATATTAACAAAAGAAAGCAAGCTAAAATCTTAAGAAATTTTCTTTAGCACAATTTCTCAGATTTTCTGCATTGAATATAGGCTCATACTAGATACAATGAACTTTAAAACTTGCTGTTGCTATTTCTACATACATTATGGCAAATATAAAAAATATAATTTATTTTCCTATTACAAAAATTAAAATTACTCACATAGTATTATAGAAAAAATTTAGGGAACAAGTTTTGAGATGAAGTTTATGTTCATTGAAAAAATCTCTTGGGCCTCCCTGGTGGTGGAATGGGTTAAATCTCAGCCTGTGAAGTTATCCGCAGCCACTGAAGCATGAGTTCAATCCCTGGTGAGGGAGATTCCCAAATGGTGCAGCAGCCCTCTCCCGCCTTGCCTGCTTCTCCCTCAGCAGTGCACTTCAGTCATTCTGCCTGTTCTGCTTCCCACTCTGTCTCTGGTAAATTCTCTCATCCATCACACCTCTGGCATATACCCCAGCTGTTGTAGGCATAAATGAATAAATCTTTTTTTAAAAAATCCTCTTGTTTCAAAAACCAAGTATAATTTTCATGGAAGTATTATAAGGGAATTGTTAGTATGGAACAGATTTGATAAGTTTAAAAAGAAAAGGAAATAAGGATATAGGGACCCAGGGATCAAAGGGAAGATTGAAGCAGCGTGTGTGTGTGTGTGTGTTTCTGTGTGTCTGTGTGTGTGTACTGCATCTAAACATGTCTTATATATATATATATATATATATATATATATATATATATATATATACACACACACACACACACACACACACACATACATACATATAGGTATATGCTTTATATATGTGTGTATGGTATAGAAAGTATTTATAGCAGTATATATAGTAAAATGGTATAAAACATATGATTCTATCTATTTTTGGTTATTAAACTATCTAGACATAGAAATATTTTAGCTTAGTTTATGGGCTTCATAGTCGTTGTAGATATTTTGATAAAGGAAAAATTGGACTTGTTATCTATAAAACTGATCACAATTATAATCTTCCTGATTTGTCTATCGCATAATAATTAGGAAATTCATTTATTTTTAATGACTTATTTATTTACTTATACATCAAAGAACTGGGGTGTAGGCCAAGGGTGAGGATTCACCAGAGACAGAGTGGGGAGCAGAACAGGCAGATCTACTGAAATATGCTGCTAAGACGAGCAGCAGATGAGACAGGAGAGGTCTGTTTTGTGCCCTATGTGGGTCATCTTCTTGATGGGGGATCAAGACTCAGGCCACACAGGTCATATGATAAAGTTGAGGATTAACCCCTTTCCCATTAGGGAGGCCCATTAGGAAATTTAAGTAAAATAATCCATAACTTTCTGAGAACAGGAGTTATCTATATGCATGATGTATATGTGCTAAATTTAGTATATTATTGGGCAAGTTACAGTGATAAAATATGCCTATTTATAATTTTTAAAAAATTTATTTATTTATGCATACAAGAACTGGGGTGAAGACCAGAGGTGTGAGGTGGTGAGAGGATTCACCAGACAGAGTGGGGAGCACAACAGGCGGATCGGCTGAAATACACTGTTGAGGGGAGCAGCAGGCGAGGCAGGAAGATCTGTTGCACCATGTGTGAATCCCTGGCCGGGGGGATCAGATTTGTGCTGCAGTAGCTGCCAATTGCTTCACAGGCTGAGACATAACCTGTCGTGCCACCAGGGAGGCCCTGAGTAGAGAATTTTAAATGGAAATGGAAATTCATAATTCCTTTCCTATAATAAAAGCCAGTAGAAGTGCAGACATCCATTAGGTCCATTCCATACTTTGTCCCTATATCATTCTGATGCAAGGAGAACTAGCAAAAATAAATGTATTCTTCTTAAGTTTGCTGTCTGTGACTCAGAAATCATATATTCTACCATCATCCATGAAAGTCTGGCAGGCTAATTTGTCAGATTGAAAATATGGACCAAAACAGCAGCATGAGATGTGTTGCTGAGTCCCTAGGTTCTACTCTTAACATATATTTCAAAGAGGATTCTGGACATGTTGACAACCTAAAAATGTCAATATTTGCAGGCAAAAATACATTGATTACTAACCAAAAAAAAAATTAAAAAATGAACAATCTAGTAAGACATGAAATATTTTACACAATGATCACTTTACTCTATACAAATACTACAGAAAATAGTGCAGTTGCACTCCCACCCATGCCCGAAAAGACCAAGTGGGAAGCATTAGACCATCTAAGGAATAATGAGGGACCTCAACTTATTTTAAGTCTGGTAGCAGAGATTAGTGATACTTTCCTGTTCTGTATTAACAATTTCCTCCTTCTTGGCACTTAGTAGTATAGACAATACAAGAAAACTGGTTTTTCGCCAAATCCAGAAATATGAAGCCACCTTTTCCCTCCATACTGAGACAGTGCCAGAGGAAGACACATGGCTAGTGGAGATTAAGAAGGTTTATCGCTACCATCCGGTGTACTCAGTACACACTGTGTGTTCAGTGGTGTCAGTCAATGTCATGTGTAGAGGCAAAAGTCTCTCCCAACCCAGCAGTAAAAGGAAACTAAAAAATTGATATACTATAGTACTTAGCAATTCCACTCCTAGGAATCTACCCAAAGAATAGAAAAAATATTAACCCAAAAGTATACCTGCACACCTATGTTTATTGCAGCCTTACTTACAATAGGTAAGCTATGGATACAACCCAAATGTCCAAAAACAGATGACTGGATCAAGAAGATGTGGTATATATACACAATAAGATACTATCAGAATCAAAAAAGATTGCTGTGTCATTCACAGCAACATGTATGGAGCTGGAAGGGACTACGTCAGTGAAATAAGCCAGAAGGAAAAAAGATAAATATTGGATAATTTCACTTATAGGAGGAATATAGGGGAACCAAGTAAGGGATCAGGAAAAATCAATAACAATAACTAAAAAAAAATAGGCAACTATAAATCAGAGACATTCTGCAACTGAGGCGGAGGCAGAAGGATCAAAATGGGGGAGGGAAGAGTACAAAGGATTATGATGATGGTTCACAAGTGAACAGGTGGTAGGAATTTTACAGGGACTATACCTGAGAGGGAAAAGCATGCATTGTACAAAAATCAACAATGATGGTATTATATAAAGAAAAAAAGTTCTTTATATGTATGTCTAAAGAAAAAAATGCTTAAAAAGATAAGGAGAATTACAACTTACTACTAAAAAGTTAATGTTTCAATTAAAAAAAAAGACTTATCAAACTCAGATGCAATGATACATTAAACTTAATATACAAAGAAAATAATTAGATGGCAGCTCTTATATGACAGGAATGTTAAAATTACATGCCACACATTTTAAAGCAACATCTTAAAAGTATTTGAAAGACAATCATAAGCACTAAAAGTGAAAAACTAGGATGTCTGAAGATAGAAATAAAAATATCAGTATAAAGGAGATATAAAGGTAAACCTAATAACCTAATATAAAATTTTGAACATAACCATATGACCAAAACCAAAACTTTAATATATGGACTCAATAACAGTATTGAAAAGACAGAGAAAAAAATGACTGAATATGAAAATTGAAAAATGGAATTTATCCAGTAGAACAACCGAGAGAAAACATACTGTAGGAAAATAAATAGACATGTTTCTACAACTATATGTGAGACTATATTGAAGATTGACATTTGTGTCATTGGAGTCTAAGGAGAAGAAGAAAAAAATACAGTGGTGTCAAATGCACTGAATTTGGCAGGATATACAAAAGGGGAAATTTAAATAAATAAATGTCAGGACATGTATCATAAACTTCTGAAAACAAGAAAAAATCTTGACAGTAGTAGGAGAGAAAAAGCATCTTGCACATGCACTAACAATAGAGATGATATAATTTTTTCATCAGAAATCATGGCAGTCAGAAGAAAGTCATCCATTTTTTCAGTAAGGAAGAAAAATGTCAATCTATAGTCAGCAAAAATGTCATCAAGAATTAGTGAGAACTTGGGCCTCCCTGGTGGCTCAGTGGTTGAGCAATGGGCTGTGGAGCTGTCGGCAGCAGCAAAGCGAGTTCGACGCCCAGCCGGGGAGAATCCCACATGGTGCAGCAGACCTCTCCTGCCTCACCTGCTGCTCCCCTCAGCAGTGTATTTCTGATCTGCCTGTTCTGCTCCCCACTCTGTCTCTGGTGAAGCCTCTCACCACTCCACACCTCTGGCCTGTACCCCAGCTATATGTATAAATAAATAAATCCTTTAAAAAAAAAAAGAATTAGTGAGAACTTAAGATGAAGAAAAACTAAGAATTTTCTGCCAGAAGACCTACTTTAAAAGAATCACTAAAGGAGTTTTCTAAATCAAAAGAAAATGGTAAAAAGGTAAACTTACCTTAGTAAACAATGAAGAAAAATAATGCAGTAAACAAAAATATGAATAAATACAATTAGTTTATTTCTCCTTTTGGGTCTTCTAAATTGTATTTGACAGTTGAAATAAAAATTATAAAACAATCTCTGATTATGTGTAATAGAACATTTAAGACACTTATAAGTAGACAAATTTAAAGGAAGTAGTTTGTAGACTTCATTCAAAGTGGTTTATGATACCAGTAGACAGTGATAAATTAGGTATAGATAAGCTGATACTTATAAAAATCACTCTAAAAGAAGACTCTAAAAGAGGTTAATTGCTGCGCCTTGGAGCTGTTGGCTGCAGCAGTTGGCAGCGGCAATGCGAGTTTAACGCCCAGCTGGGGAGATTCCCACATGGCGCTGCAGACCTCTCCTGCCTCGCCTGCTGCTCCCCACCTATCTGCCTGTTCTGCTCCCCACTCTGACTCTGGCAAACCCTCTCACAGTCCCACACCTCTGGCCTGTACCCCAAATTGTATGCATAAATAAATAAATCTTTAAAAAAATAAAAATAAAAACCACTCTTAAAGAGACATAACTATATACATTTAAAAAATGGAAAAATCAAAATGGGATTTTAAAAAGTTGTTAAGTAACCAATAGGAAAGCGGGGAGGGGGGAAGCTGAGAAAAAAAATAAAAACAGAGAGTGAAGAGAAAACAAACAAACAAAAAGAGCTTTAATATCAAAGTTATCAATATTTTATTAATGTAATCAATGTACTAACTAAAAAGAACAGAAAATGGCAAAGTAGATACACAGAAATGTCACACAAATATTAATCAAATAAATAAGTGATGTGTTTTGATATCAGGTAATGCAGAATAGACTTTGGAATAAAAAATAATTACATAGTTATATTTCAAAATTCCAAAAAAAATAAACAATAATATTTCTAATTTTTTATAATTTTCCAGAAAATTCAAGAGGGTATGCATTGTATCCATTCATGTACTCTGATGCTAAAATCATATAAAATGAACAAAAAAGAAAATTATGTATTTATATCCCTCATGAGTATAGGTCAATATCTCTTATGCAACAAATTTCTAGCAGCAAATGACAATAAAAATATATAGAAACAAAACTTTAAGTCATGATCAAATTATTTCAATGATGTAAGGTTGGTTAAATATTCAAAAAACAATTAAGATAATCCATCATATTAACAGAATAATAAGGTAAGCCATAATAATATCAACAGGATAAAAAAGAAAAATGTTGGGCTGGACTCAGAGGTAGAAAAAGGATAGCAGGAAAATATCTCCCTAAGAATATCCAGGAAAACAGCATGCTATCCCATACATCTCCTATCAACTTATCATAGAGGACACATGATTAACCACACACCTGTATTTTGAATGTGGGGATCGCGAAGACCTTGATGCTGGGAAAAGGATAAAAGAACCACAAACAGCACTGGCAGAATGCACAGTCTCCTCTTCCACCACCTGCCATAATAGAACAGGGAACAGGAGGAGGAAGATCTGGATTTGTGAGATACCCATATCTAGAACTTCAGCAGAGAGGTGGGGAGAACCTAGTCCCCAATTCCTGACCCTGGATGTGGTCAGACTTTGAATATCTGTGAATTTTCACTGCTTGGAGTGTTAGGTAGAAGTCCCTCACCCCAGTGCTTGGAAAGCAGGGACCTGTTCCCAGCACATCAGCTGTCAACCTCTAACATCTATACAACTCTCCTTGCTTCAACTACTAGTCTATTACACATAGATAAGTACCTCTTATTAAAAGGAAAACAGATTGCTGAGTTGAGAAGGGTCTGAATTATCCATAGCTGCTAGTTGACAGCTGAACATTCAAAAGGCACCCTTTGTCCCCCACCTGGACTCGTGAGACTTTCCAGGGTTCACGGCTCACCTCAGACAGGTGAGTGTCTACTACGATAAAGAACACTGATAGCTGTGCAAGAGTTGAACTGACAGGCCTTGAAATGCTGGTGGCTCAGCAGTCTTGAAAGATGCTTGCAACTCCCTACCCCCATCTTACTTGAAGAACTTTCCCTTGGCTCCTAATTACCACCTTCTTGGACTAGTAATCACAAAGTCTCTGCCTGTCTGCCTCCACAACAAACCATGACGGCTAGGCAGGCATGGAGTTGATAAATCTGTCACATTACATGAATAGCTTGGTGTTCCTGAAGGACACCACAACCTCCCCAAACCGGACCCCCAATGTTTTTTTGAACTTCAGAATCAGGCAAGTGCTGCCCACCACAGGGAACACTGACAATTGGGTATGTGTGGCACTGATAAACACAAGGTGGTTTGTGACTAGATTGGCAATCCTGAGAGCCAATTGTCTGTACCCCACCTGTACTTTTAGGTCTTCTAGAAACTCCTAGTCTATTGCACAGGAAAAACACATACCTCCCAAGGAAGTGATAGATTTTTGGGTGGACAATGTGCTGATGGCATCTGAGGATGCTGTTTCCATGTTTGGTACCCATCCCCCCCAAAAAAAAAAGAAATAGCTTCTCCCCAGCATGCTTTTAGTCTGCCTAACTACCATGAAATCTGCAACGTCTTGCAGTACCTGCTGTTAGTCCAAGCATACAGTCTCCCAAGAGTACAACAGCTTTGCTTGTGTGAGAGCCTCAGGGAAAATACAATGCCAGCAAAATCTGCTGATATCAGAAATATTAGAATGCAGCTGAAGGTACAGTTGAATTTTACAGAAATCTTATTTGAAGAAATAATAGTAAACAACTTCCCCCAAGCTGGGGATAGAAACAGACATCCAGATCCACGAAGATCAAAATATTCCAGGCAGAAATACATAAAGACACATTATAATTAAAATGGAAAATATTAGTGAGAAATTTAAAAAAAAAAATTTTAAGGAGGCAAAGAAAAGCAGAATCAGACATAAACATATAAAAGACTAGCAGGGCCTCCCTGGTGACACAGAGGTTAAAGTCTCAGGACTATCAAACTATAGCCAGCCTCTGCAATTCCAGGCCAGGGAGCTGACACATATAGCACAGCAGACCTCTCCTGTCTTGCCTACTGCTCCCCTCAGCAGTGTATTTCAGTAGATCTGCCTGTTCTGCTCCCCACTCTGTCCCTGGTGAATCCTCTCCTTCCCCGCACCTCTGGCCTAAAACCTAGTTGCAGGGTTTTTTTCTGTTCTTAATTTCTAACCCCTTATATTTTAGAAGTTAGTTTTTGTGTTGTGTTTGATTCTGTTTTTTATCTTCTTTGTTTCTTCTAGGTAATTTTTTTTAAGATTTATTTATTTTTGCATACAAGCTGGGGTGCAGGCCAGAGTTGTGGGGTGATGAGAGGGTTCACCAGAGACAGAGTGGGAAACAGAACAGGCAGATCAACCAACATACACTGCTGAGGGGAGCAGCAGGCGAGGGAGGAGAGGTCTGCTACGCCATGTGGGAGTCTCCCTGGCCAAGCATCGACCTCTCTCTGCAGCCGCCTGCAGCTCCACAGCGCTGTGCTCAACCCGTTACCCACCAGGGAGGCCCCTCTTCTAGATATTTTTGCTCTGAGGTCACCATAAAGTTTATATATAGGGTTTTGCACTTATAACCTAAGTTAAACTGAAATAAAGTTAATATTGAATTCTTCATACCAAACCCCATTTTCACTCTCCTTCTGCCCCTTATATTTTCAGTTTTTGGATTTGTTTTGCTTCTAAGTATGATTTCTTTTTGTTTTATATAAACCCTTTTCTTATTTCTTGTGAAGCAGATTTAAAGATTATGAGCACTTTCAATTGCTGTTTGACTGTAAAGCTTTTTATCACACCTTCAATTATCAGTGTTAGCCTACCTGACTAGATGATACTTGGTTGGAGATATTCTTCTTTATCACTTTAATAAGTTATACTATCCTGACCTGTAAGATTCCTGCTGAGAAATTGGCTGATAATCTTTTTTTAAATATTTATTTTATTTATTAATACATTTATTTATGCATACAAGAACTAGAAACAAATAATAAAATGGCAATAAATATTTATGTCAAATATTACATAAATGTTAATAGCCCAAAATCACCAAATAAATAGCACAAGACAGCTAGTTGGATCAGAAACTGAAACCAAATTTTCTTCAGTGCCCTGGCGACCCTTCCAAAGATAGTTGAAAATAAAAAGTGGGAGTACATCTTAAAAGGATATGGTACCATAAAAAATGTAGGGGCAGCTATACTTAGAACAGATGGAATAGACTTCAAATTTATAAATGTGCCAAAAAGCAAAAATAGACATTATATAAAGTCTTAAAATAACAACAGATAAGGGAGACATACAGTCAACAATACATATCCTCCACTATATCGCTAATAATACCACTAATCAACAAGATACAAAAACCCTTAAAAATATCTTAGCAAAATGAATTTAAATATACATTAGAAGGATAATACATCATGACCCACTTGATAAAGTGGAATTTATTCTAGAGATTCATGGATAGTCCATCACATTGCATAATGAATTAATTTCATTCACCACATAAAAAAGAAAGATAAAAAATGTTATCATAACAATACAGTTCATGAACAAAATTGCAAAATAGTGTATGCTAGTTACATGCAAATATGTATATATGTGAAATTAATTCTAACCCAGTGTTATGGTCATTTATTCATTATATTCCAAAAGCATCATGCAATGTTATTGAAAGAATGGCTCTGATAATCATGTATAAAAAAATAACCTATTTTAAAATTCAACTTTTTTTTTTTTATACACACAAGCTAGGGTACAGGTGAGAGGTGTGGGGCGGCGAGAGGTTCGCCAGAGACAGAGCAGGTAGCAGAACAGGCAGATCAGAAATACTCTGCTGAGGGGAGGAGCAGGCGAGGCAGAAAAGGTCTGCCGTGTGCCATGTGGGATTCTCCCCCGCTGTCAAACTTGCATCACCGATGCGGACAGCTCCACAGTGCAGTACTTAACCGCTGCTCCACCGGGGAGGCCCTAAAATTCAACTTTCTTACACTTCTTTAGAGCAGGTAACTAAGCTTGGAGACTAGGGCTTGGTAATGTGAATTTTAATTCTGTCTAAGTCTGTAATTCTGTGAGTCACTGCCATAACTTCTAGCTAAAATTATCTCAAGAAAATAAAGTTGTTTTTATATACTGGCTCCAGTGATTAATAATAAGATGATTAAACTTTGAACTAAATTTTGAACAAAAAATAAAATTAAAAGAAAAACAAGCACACAAGCAGAACATGTTGGGTATATATTCCTCTGCTCCAGATGCCAGAAAACTGCAATAGAGGTTTGCAAACGGTTGCATCCTTACTTGAAACTGAGGAAGAAATCACTTCCTAGCTCATTCTGATACTGGGCAGACAGGGCACTAAAACCAGTCAAGGACATTGCTTAAATTGCTAAAGGTCATTATCCTAATTTTGCACCCACAGGCACAATTGCAAGACTACTCAGACTCAGGGAACAACAACAATGGGCTTTATTTACCAAACAGGGAAAAACAAAGAGTTACTGAGGCCCAAGAAATGGCCATTTACCTCACTCAAAGAAATTTCAGTCCTTTAATTCCCAAATAAGAAACAACCAAGGCAGCATCTTCCTGCCCTTCCGATGCAGAGCTCCTCTTCTGAATAACAGGCCACGTGTCCAAGATGGAGTCTTCCTGCCTCTGCAGACCTGCAGCAGCCAGACTGTAGGCCGGGTTCCAACTCATGAGGATAGCAGAGGACACAATAGGAGATGCTCCCGGAGCTGCCATGGCGCCCCAGCACAGCACCAGGCCAGCAACACTGAAAACAGCAACTACAGCAGCTAAATAACCCCACAGATGGCTGCACTCACACATTTTAGGAAGGCGCCCACTCTGGGCCTTTGCCTTCTTTCCTCAGCTATTGCAGTAACAAAAACCAGGAGCAGCTTCAGTAGCTCAGCTACTTGCAAAGACTTTAAACTTTTCCTCTCAAAGATTGGTTCTGTGGGAGCCCAAGTCGCTGGCCCAAAAGTTACTTAAGATTCCAAAAACGTTCAATCCAGAATTCTATATTCTGGTGGCTCAAAAGCTGTTGGCAGTTGATTCCCAAACTCTCAATCGTGGTGGCTGAATCTCCTTCTCCTTCTGTTCCTCCTTCCATCCCTTTTATTTCTTATCAGAGCTTCCACCCCAAACTGCAATACCTTTTAGCATTTTTCCCTCGGGTTATCTATCCTCATCAGCAACCCCTTCCAGGGGGCACCGCCTATATAGGACTTTGGTTTCAGGCCCGTTACAATTAAAGTTGCCTGAAGAATTTAGTAGTTTCTGACTGGAGTTTCTGCTCCTTTGCTGACCATCAATCAGAGCCAGGCTTTGACCCTAGCTACAGGTTCCAAAAATGTGGGAGTGGACATATTTGGGCAAACAATATACTGTCTAGTGCACTATAGGATCTAAATTATTTACAGTATCTGGCCTATTGTATTTCATATATCTTACTCATTGTCAAGACTATTAAATAGAGAGTTCAACTTGCATTAAATTATTCTGTGATTTTGGTTATCTTAGGTCTATATGTGGCTTTCTCTTTACTTCTGAATTTCTCTTTAGCAATGAAGATTATGCTATCAATATATTTGGTTCTACTCTGTGCTCCGGAAGAGCCAAGAGTCCTTTAATTCATACTAGGACAATGATCCTCAAATGAATTATATGTTTCTTAAAATCATACTTAGACATAGAATTTGAAGTTTCAATTTTATTGAAAGTTGTTAAATTTTTCCTCTGATGATAACAATCAGATTCCATTTTCTTCTTTCTTCTAATAGGTGGGCAGGGAAAAAAATATATGTATATATATTTGCCTAATCTATTTCCCCCGTTTCTTTGAAAAATATTTGTTAATCACCTAATCTTATTCTAAGCACTGTGTTTGGCATTGGAGATAGATATTATAAAGAAGACACAACAGCCATATGTAAGGTTCTTTACCTAAATGGGGAGCATTTAGGAGTGATGTCACTCCTCTCGTTACTCTAGGGCTACACTTCCTATGAATATATCAGAAATGGATGTTGGAAAATTTATTTCCTCTACCACTCCCTTATACCATTTTCCAACTTCTCTTAGATTATAACTTTGCTTCCATCTAATAAACAAATTTTGAAAGAGGGGAACTGTAAATTCTGTAAACTCTTTTAGTATCCTTGGGTGAAATGTCTTGTGGATCGAACACTATATCATACCAAATGAATATTTAATTAAAATTGTTATTCTGATTTTTGGAAGAATTTTGAATTAACTGATGCATGCAGGTTTGATAAATGCAAGTATTTTTATTAATGAAATTATTACAAGAACATTCTTATTCAATTTTGTATTAAATTCATCTTTTAGAGGCATCATTAAGTAATGTTATATTGCGATATTTGATCCTAGTTTGTTTTACATATATCAGTTCACTTGTTCCAACATTAACCACGGAGTGAGAAGGCAGTGGGTTATAAACTGTGTCTTTTCTAACTGTAATATGTAGAGGAATCACCTGGGGATCTGTTTAAAATTCAGATTCTGAGTCAGTAGGTCTGGGGTCTATGCAACTTTTCTGCATGTTTACAAGCTCCATAATCATGCAGATGTTGTTCCTCCAGGGACTATACTTTGAAGAGCAAAGCACTAAACGTGCACATTAAATTCAGTGTTTGGAAATGTAAACTATAGGCTCGGGTCTCATTATTCAGTTGTCCTAAAGTGAATTACTTTACCTCAGAGCTGAGTTTTCACTTATAAAATAAAAAGATATGAGAGCTATTATTCTATGATTTCCTTTTATTAATTAAGAAACTTCTGATCATTGCAGTAAGCCTAGATCTCAAATTCACACAACAGTGACAACTCCTGTTTGCTGACTCCAGGTTTTCTGATATAAAGTTGAGCTTTTCACTTCACCAAATGAGCAAAAGAACCTGAACCCAATTATATGGAGCATCGTAGCTGAAAATAAGAGAAATCATGCAGAGCTATTTTACAAGATACCTTGAGAAATTTTTGTAAATTGAACTGTTATTACTTTAATGGACTTTACATTTTTTCATGCTATACCAATAGTTTTCTCTCTATTTTATTCATTTCTGCTATTCATTGCTTTTATTCTATAGCCTTTTCTACTACTTTTAAACAACTCTTGACCAAATAATAACAACACCTTTAAGTGAAGCTGTTCTTCACAGCAGTCTTACATCAATGCCAGCTGTGATTTCATTTATATAGAATCACTGTATTTCCTGAAACGATTTATGAAATTGTTTTGCAACTCTTAGTTAAACTTATATTTTCATGAAATGAAGGTATATAGACACCATATTCATATTTTTTTTTATTCTTTTCATTTTTGCAATGGAAAGTGGGCTTGCAGATGTAAAATTATTGGCATGTTTTCACTGAGTAGCGGAAGCATCCCTCTGAAGCAAGGATGGATAAAAATCCGCATATGCTTGCTTGCAGGTGTATTGCAGAGCTCACAGCACTGCACTTACAGACTTTTCCGGCCTGCAGAACACTACTCAGGCATGCATAAACAGGTGCACCCTGGTGGAGGACCAAATATACCTCAAAACACAAATGACCAAGGTGTTTCTACATATTTAGAAAAACTGGTTTTTTGTCTTTTCTTTTTTTTTTTTATTGACTGCAGATGGTTACTGACTGCATAATAAAAAGCTTTTTATTGACAGTTACAGTCTTGAATAACCCCAAAGATTTTCTTCTTCTTTTTTTATCACTGGGAACTCCATTTATACTGAAATGTAGCAGCATAAGCCCACAGAAGGTCTTATAGCACAGATGTGTTCTTGACGTCAGTGGAGATTTCAAATCTTATTTATGACCTAAGGATAATTTTGTTATTTTAAGAACAAAAATGAAAGAATAAATTTCACCTCTCCTCATTTTTCCTTAAAGTTTTCCATATGTGCTTCCTGGGACCCATTTGAAAACTTTCAAGACCACCCAGTGTTTTTATTCCATTTAAAGATGTAAATTATTTCAGGGCCTTCCTGGAGGCGCAGCAGTTAAGCGCTGCACTGTGGAGCTGTCGACAGCGGCGCCGCGAGTTCGACGCCTGGCCAGGGAGATTCCCACATGGCAGGCAGATTTCTCCTGCCCCGCCTGCTGCTCACCTCAGCAGTGTGTTTCTGACTATCTACCTGTGCTGCTCCCCACTCTCTCTGTTGAACCCTCTCGCCGCCCCATGCCTCTGGCCTGTACCCCAGCTTGTATGCATAAATAAATAAATCTTCAAAAAAATAAATAAAAAAATAAAGATGTAAATTATTTCAACTTTGAAAAATATGTTACAATAGACATAAATGTGAAGTTGTGTCATAAAATGCATCAAATATGTATTGTCAAATATGTTGACTATTAAGATTGTGATGTGGGGTACACTTACATATACACACACAAGCACACATAGGTGTGGTCTGAGGTACATGTCATCGGAACTACAAGAACACATTGAAAAAAAAACTATCAAAAAAAAAAGAAAAACAAGAATAGGCAAGTCTCTTCCCGATTTGAGGGTGGAGATGGAGTAAAGGAGAAAGATCATGTTCCTTACCTCAAGAATAATATTTTGGAGGGAACTTGGAATATTCTGAAATAAGCCAGTAGTACAAAATGGGTGTTACACATGAAACATAGGCTTTGATTTCCAGGTGAAATTTGTTAATATACAATATAATAATAACTTGGCTTATTCATTCTCCTCTGACAGTCATTCAGCAGTATGTTGTTCTGGCTCCACATATGAAATTTTTTCAGGGTCTCTTTTTCTTGGATGCTTTCTAGTTTAATAGCATTGTGATCAGAGAAGATACTTGAAATGATATGATGCTTCCTGAACTTATTGGCAATAGTTTTGTGACCTATTATGAAGTCAGTCCTGGAGAATATTCTATGAGTACTTTAGAAGAATATGTACTTAGGTGTTTTGGGGTATAGTGTCCTGTAAGTATATAGTATGTTCATATGATCAAATTCCTTTTTAAGGTTATTGTTTCCTTGTTAATTTTCTCTGTGGTTAATCTGTCCATTGTGTAAGTGGGATGTTGAAGGCAAATACTACTGTGTGAAGTCAATGTCTGTTTTTGATTTGTTAATAGTTGTCTTACATATTTTGGTGGCCTTTCTTTGATGCATATGTATTGATAAGTGTTGTGTCTTCCTAATGTATTGATCCCTTGATTATTACATAATTTGTGCCCCATGACAGGGATGGACAATTAACTTTTAGCTGAAATTTTATTTTTATCTGATGTATTACTGTACACATCTTTCTTTGGGTTTCATTTGCTTGTAGGATTGTTTTCAACCCATTTATTTTGAGTTCATATTTATCTTTGGGCTCATATTAGTCTCCTGGAGCCACAGAAAGATGTATTTTGTTTACTAATTCAACTAGCCTCTTTGTGCTTTTTGATTGATGGTTCAGTCCATTTACATTTAGAGTGACTATTGATATATGAAAATGTGTTATTGCCATTTTTTCTTTATATTATTTCTACTTAATTCCTTATTTAATAACTTGTGGTATCCCTTTGCTTTGATTTGGGTAGGAACATTCCTTTCAACATTTCTTGTAGGGAGGAGTAATATTTGCAAACTTTCTGCTTCTGCTTGTCTGGAAAAGCCTTTATTTCTCTTTCATATCTGAAGGAGAATCTTTCATAATATAGTATTCTTGGATAGTAGGTGTTATCTTTACAATTGTTAATACATCATTCCATTCTCTCCTTGCTATTAAAGTGTTTTGAATAATCAGATTTAAGCCTGATGTGGGTATATGTGCGTTGATTTCTGGGTTTTCTATTCAATTCCATTGGTCTGTGTGTCTATTTTTGTTCCAGTACCATGTGGTTTTAATTATTATGACTTTGTAGTATAGTTTGAAATCTGGGAGGGTAATACCTCCATTCTCCTTTTTGGTGAGGAGGGCTTTGGCTATTTGAAGTTTTTTTTTTTTGTGGTTCCATATGAACTTCATCAGTATTTGTTCTGTCTCTTTGAAGAATGTCATTGATATTTTTACTGGAATAGTGTTGAATCTGTAAATTGCTTTTGGTAGGATCACCATTCTGATAATATTAATTCTTCCAATCCAGGAGCAGGGGATGTGTTTCCACTTCTTTGTGTATTTTTCTATTTCTTTTAATAGTGTTTTATAGTTTTCTTTGTATAGGTCCTTTTGTTAGGTTTATTCCCAGGTATTTGATTTTTTGTTTTGTTTTGTTTTGATTGTAAAAGCAGTGATTTTCTTGATTTCCTCTTCTTTGGATTGATTGCTTGCATATAGGAAAGCTACAAATTTCTGTGTGTTTATTTTGTATCCCATTACTTTACTAAATTGATTGGTCATTTTGATTAGTTTTTCTGTGGAGTTTTTAGGGTTATCTATGTATATTATCATATCATCTACAAATAGTTATAGCTGTACTTTCCCTATTTCATTTCCTTGTATGATTTTCTCTTGTCTCATTGCTCTGGCTAGGACTTCCAGTATTATATTGAAAAGCAGTAGTGACAGTGGACAGCCTTGTCTTGTTCCAGATTTCAAGAGAAAGGCTTTCAGTTTTTCACTGTTGAGAATTATATTGGCTGTGACTTTGTCATACATGGCCTTTATTATGTTGAGGAATGTTCCTTCTATCCCTAGAATTTATAGGACTTCCATTATAAACATATGTTGGACTTTGTTGAATGCTTTCTCAGTATCTATTGATATGATCATATGGCTTTTATGTTTCTTTTTGTTGATGCATTGGATTACATTTATTGATTTTCTGATGTTGAACCATCCTTGTGTCCTTGGGATAAGTCCCACTTGGTCATGGTGAATTATCTTTTTGATGCATCGTTGGATTCTATTAGCTAAAATTTTATTGAGGATTTTTGCATCAGTGTTCATTATATAGTTTGGCCTATAGTTTTCTTTTATTGTGTTGTCTTTGTTTGGTTTTGGTATTAGGGTAATGTTAGCTTCATAGAACATATTTGGTAGTATTTCTTCCTTCTCAATTTTTTTTGAAAGAGTTTGTGTAAGATAGGGACTAGCTTGTTTCTAAATGCTTGGTTTGTTTGTTGTTTTGTTTTGTTTGTTTTAATCTAACAACATGTGAAGCTAGTGGCTGATATCCAAGAAATGTCATGTTCTATGTCTCATGGTTTACAGCTAGGAATAGGTAGGTTCTCTTGGTCTGTAGCCGCAGTCAGTCTCCCACATCAGGAAGTAGCCAGTTGGTGGTTAGTGGCCAAACTGAGGCACCATTTGTATGGCTGTTTCCAGAGTTTCCCACAGCCTGTACATTCTACAGAAGTTACTGGCTTTGTGGTGTTGCAATCTAGATCATATTATAAAAAAGGAGAAGATTCTGTGATTTTACTCAAGCATCATTTTGAACACTCTCTGGTAAAATATAAACAAAACATAATTGGAGAAAAAGGTGTGAAAAGTATTTTTCTATAATAAATTCCCACTTGGTGTGGCAAGTGGGACCTCTCCAGCCTTGCCTGCTGCTCCCGTCAGCAGTGTTTCCATCAATCTGCCTGTTCTGCTCCATACTCTGTCTCTGGTGAACTCTCTCACCACCCCACACCTCTGGCCTATACCTCAACTTGTATGCATAAATAAATAAATCTTAACAAAAAACACTAAATGTAAAGCAAAGGTTAAAGGTGACATTTGACCTTCTAAAATCATTCTTGTAGAAAATCTGTCCTATCCCATAACATAAAACAGATATGAAAAACCATACACATGTCTATAAAATAATAAAACTAGCTTTTGTTTATAGAATGACTTACATGAATGATAAAGATTATTGCATTGACAAGACATACTACTTTAGTTAAAATGATACAAATATAATCAGCAGTATAGTGCTAAAAACAATAATCTGTAAGAAATTGTAATCACTACCTGAATTTACTGAACAAATTTCTTTGCATCATGATAAGTGGGTTTTATTTTTTGTTTTGGTATATTTCACTCAGTTTTTTTTTTTTTAATATATTGAAATAGAAAACCTAAATTATTTTTCCTACACAACTAGTTTCTTTGAAAACAAGTTTGTTGCTGAAATATTTTCACACTAAATCATAAACTGGAACCATCCCTCGAGCCTATTTGTGTTGTCTATATTTCCATCCAAAGACGTCTCCTCAAAACTCCTACTGAGAAGTGAGAACAATGTTTAGAAAAAAGACTACATATTTCCAGGTTATTAGTTTTAAGTGAGTTTTGGGTATAAAGTCTATTATGTGCATTGTTAAAATATGGATAATGAAAGAATAAATGTATCAAAATAGAAGTACTTTCTTAGCATTTCTTAAGATTCCTGTTCTGACATCCACTACAGAACATATGTCTTTGTAGTTGATGTGACCAAATTTGATTTTAAATCTGCATCCTGATATTATGTTAGTTCAGCAGCTAAAACCAACAAAAATATTTTCACATTCTAGGTGATACCTGTTCCTAACTGCTATTAGATATTTCTACCATAGGCTATGTTTCTAAGGCATTTTGAAAATAAAAGATAACATGTAAGAAAGAAAACGGAGTATGTAAATATGTATGTATGAACATGAACTTTCCCTTCAAATTTTGGAACGTGATATTTTTAATTTATACATTAGGTAGAAATGTAGATTTATATAGAATTTGCTGCTTCTAGGGCAAATTTGGGGTCTGAATATTTTATTATCCAATATTTGGAGATTATTATAATAACATATTTGCTTGATAAAGTATGTTTTGAATTATATAATTAACCAAAATATGAAATATAATTTTTCACCATCTAAAGTAAGAATTTAGAGCTGAGTAAAACATTTTTTAAAATTAGGTGCAAATATCTAAATAATTATCAAGAGAACCACCAGCAAAATAACATAAATATTACGCTATAAAATGCAAGTAACGAGAAATGAATCTTTTTGCTCACTTTAGTCAATGGTAAGTTCTCACAAATATAGAAAGTTCATGCTAAATGCAACTTAATCTTTTTTGCCCTGGGAATACTTCATTCACTTCCTCCTCTGTGATTGCATTCATGGTTTCTGAGAATAGGTGATATCAAAATCACTGAGTAGAAGAAATCTGTAACTTTCAACTTTATCATAAAGAAGCAGAATAGAGTTTACTGAAAAATATACAGAAGCAAGAATAAGGAAAGTGATGCTACAATAAAATTTAGAGTTTCATGCTATTGTGTTTTTGAGGTTCATTTTATTCTAGCAGATTCTGAAAAAGATATATAAGCCATAATATATTTGGGATTTTTTTTTTAAGTATGGTTCTTATTTAGGTATGGAGACTGAAAATAAAGATGAACTTATAGTATGCTGTGTGAGAAACATAAATTAGTACAAAGAAAACTGACAATGAATTTAATATCACCATTTAAATGAAATATACTCTTGTACATGCTTTTCTTCTTTTGCATTCTTTCCTTCCTATAGAAGAAAGGGAACTTTTAGATTAAGCAAACAAATCATTAATACTTGTTTAAGTAGGTTAAAATTCTTTTTAAAATAATTTACAATAGCAATATTTTATAATCACAATATTTTATTTTCTTAAATAAGAAATACCAGTGATACTATATTAATGCTGCTGATGATATTGATAATAATAATGAAAATAATAGATAAAACTGTTGCAGCTATTTTGTGAGTGGTCCTAATAAAATGTATTTTTATCCCCACTTATGTACAAGGAATCTGAACCACAGGGAGTTTATATAAGCTGTCAATGATTCTGTAAATAGTTGATCACATTAATTGTGACCAATACGGTTCAAAAATAATTGGTCTAATCTAGAACTTAATCTTCAAAAACATTTGTATAAGTGTACAGATGATTCTTACAAAATGATGTATAGGTCTACAAATTTATATTAGAAAATATCTTTTAAAATGGAAAAGCACTCTGCCTAGTAAACATTTCTAACCTATGCTTCGATCTTCATGAACAATTAAATTGATTAAAATGTTAGTATTATAGCTGACTTATATCTACACTCCTCCACATTTAACCTCTAACTTCATCTAATAGCATATATTCTTAATAAGGCATATAACTTTGTGGTAATTTTTCTATCTTGAGGTTATAAAATTATTGTGTTTTTTTATTATCTTATTCAAAACCTATGATTAAGAAAGTAAAAGTACAGTAAAACATCCCATTTGAATTCTTGACAAAACTCACTAAAATATCAATATATCTGGTTGAAGTTGTATATATATAAAGTTATAGTTTAATTTTAAAACTATAAACTATGGACTAACCCTCTACTTTAGAGTCTTCAAAATTCTCACAACTGATTACCTGTAATGAGTGGTCTGATTTTGCTATGACATCTGCATGCTAGAAAGTCAAACCAGGTTGTTTGCAATCCAAAATTATATGCGGATTCCCTTTGCGGACATTTGCAGCTTTAACTTCAAATTTTAATTTACTCCACTGAGCAATTCTACCATTAAAAACTCAATAATGGTTAGACCACTGCAATAAAACTTGAATTATTCTGCCTCCAAATACATTGTTTCAAATAAACTTTGACTGAGAAGCCATATTATTTCATAATTCATGTGCTATGATATGTGAGACATTAAAATCACATTATTTAACTTCTTGTGACTCTTCATAAGCAAAATAACGTGGGGGAAAGTCTAAGTAATTAGATATGGAAAGAAGTTATATTATTTAGTATCTTATATAATATGGAAATTCATAAATATCACATGCATATAAATAATTTGCCAAGGAAAAGGCATTTTGTTGACCCAGACTGCATCAACTTATGTATGTATGTATGCATATGTGTGTGTGGAGATATATATATATATATATATATATATATATATATATATATATATATATATATGTATATATATATATATATGCGTATATAAAATATGTACAAAACTTGTAGTCAAGGTAGTATTGTCTAGGTCAATAAAACACCTTTTCTTTATGAAATTTAAGAAAATATAACAGACAATCCCCAGTTTCCAAAGATATATATTTGAACTATAGCAATACTGTTTATATCATATTACGTTAGTTTCTTCACAAGAAAATCTAAGAAACATGTCTTGCTACATAGAGAAAGACTGGTAACTCAGACCATTTTCGTTATTCAATTGTCCTATATTAAAGAGGTGAATGTTATTAAATCTAAATAATTTCCAACTCTCTCAATTTTTTATTGGTATTTCTGGAGATTTTTAGAAACATTTTTGGTGCAGTATTTCTCCCTGAGGACTCATTTGACTCTCTGTTGTGTTTTTCTCCTCCCCATTATTCACTTTAATGCATGGTCTGTGGTTGGGGCTTTTACTAGGCATAACACCAAATCTTGCCTAAAGCTGGGATCTTTATTGGTAGGCATGTGTACCCTCATCACAGATAAGAGGTCTGAGAAGAGACCCTTACCACAGGTCAGGCATCTCTGGGTGTTGCTGGTGTCTGGGAGGAGCATTTGGGCCTGGTCTTCTATTATTTCTTTAACTATGTTCTCTATTCACTTTTTTTTCTTTCCCCTCCAGAACACACATTATTCTTATATTGCCTTCCTCATGAATTTAGATATGTCTAGAACTGTTAGTTTTTTTTTTAAGATCTATTTATTTTTGCATACAAGCTGGCGGTGTAGGCCGGAGGCGTGGGTCAGTGTGAAGGCTCACCAGAGACAGAGTGAGGAGCCGAATAGACAGATCGACCAAAATGCACCACTGAGGGGAGCAGCGGGCGAGGCAGGAGAGGTCTGCTGTGCCATGTGGGAATCTCCCAGGCTGGGCATCAAATTCATGCTGGAGCTGCTGACAGCTCCATAGCTCTATGCTTAACCCATTGCGCCACCAGGGAGGACCCATTTTTTCTTTTTTTAACTTAATTTCTCTCTTTCTTCTTCTACCTTGATTTTTTGTGAGTTCACATCTTCAAGGTCATGTATTCACTCCCTCATTTGGTCTATTCTCCTTCCACACTTTTTCATCTCCTTTGTTGATCTTTTTACTTCTTACATTTCTATTATTTCTTATTTAAAGCTTCAATTTGACCTTGGTTCAATGGTTTTTATTTCTCAGGACATTCATTTGTTTTCTCTGAATTTTCTAGTATATCTTTTTTTAAGATTTTTTTATTTATTTATACATACAAGCTGGGGTACAGGCCAGAGGCATGGGGTAGTGAGAGGGTTCACCAGAGACAGAGTGGGGAGCAGAACAGGCAGATCAGAAATACACTGCTGAGGGGAGCAGCGAGGGAGGCAGGAGAGGTCTGCTGCGCCATGTGGGATTCTCCCCGGGCTGGGCTTCGAACTTGCGTTGCGCTCTGCCGATAGCTCCACAGCTCAGCGCTCAACCGCTGCACCACCAGGGAGGCCCGAATTTTCTAGTATATCTTTGATCAGCTGTTCTGTGTTTTCTCTGTATTATCACATTTCTGTATCATGTCAAGATTCAATCCTGAATCTGATAGGAAAAGCAGGTCTCCTATGTTTTTGTGATTGGGTTCTGAGGACTCATGTGGACATTTGTTGTGTTTTCCTGTTTGTTTTTAAGGCTGTATTGCTATAGGTGGGACCTCCACTCTGGCTGGCTCTCCCCACTACACACACTGGTCCAGGCCTCACTAATAGGTCTCATGGCAGCCGGAGACATGTGGGTTGTCTGCTGGTACTGGTTCCACTTCCAATACAATGATTCATGCCCAGTAGTTTTTGCAAGTACTTTATTTTGTCAAACTGTCTGTTAAATGATGGCCAATATCAGTTTTTATAATTCTGACTTGCTTTGCTGCACATAATTGTTTCACAGTCATTCCATTTTGTTGAAAATAACTGCATTTCACTTTTATTATGACTATGTAATATTTTACAGTATGTATGCACCACATATTTTTTATCCACTCATATTTTGGGGGGGATTTAGACTGTTTTCACATCCCAACTTTTATAAATAGTGCTGATATGGATATCGTAAAAATGGGTTTTTGGTTGATGGTTTCTTATTTTATGAAAATATGCTGAAGTATGGGTTTACTGGCTCCTATGCTGTTTCTATATTTTCTGTCATTTCCATTTCAGCATTCTATTCTTAAACCATTCATTTTGATTAAGGCAGGGTTTGAGATTTTCATTGTCCTTGGGTTTAGATCTTTTGAAAATTGCTGTTGAAATCTCACCATGCTAATTAAAAGGAAATTTAATTTATTGATAGCATCTTAAACACTAGCTTATGTTTAATATAATTTAAGTTACAGGTCAAACTGTAAAAAAATGTGTTCTTTTATTTGGAAATAGAATAATTAGTAGCAATGCAATTGACTCATATTAATGGAATCATTAAATTGATTTTGGGAAGTAGAAAAGTGATGAGAATATGATTTACTCAGGCTCTCATGGAGTGGAAGGTCTTGTATTCCTGGAAGAAGAACGAAGGAGTGGAGTGGGTCTTGTCTTGAATAGACATGATACCAAAATAAGGAAACGGATGAGGGAATTAAAAAAAAATAGTGTCAATCATTCCAACTCCTTTTTCTATGTCTCATAACTGTCCCGTGTCCCTTTTATTAATATTATTTTAAACTAAGTAACAAGCCATTACTTTTGATCTTTTCTGAGTCTATCTTCCTTATTCTTTTAACTCTATAACTTTAGTTCATGTCATGTAGTTCAGAGTTTTAACTTCTGAAAACTGTCCATATCCCTTTCTTTTTCTGTCTCTCTTTTCCTGTATTGTTCTGTTTCTTGTTCTTTCTCTCTATATATCACCATCTCTCCTTGTATATTTATGTATATATCTGTCTATCAGTCCATTTATTTTCACCTATCTATGTATCCATCTATTTATCACCTCCACAGGTGCACCTTCATGCAAACATACCAATGTACATGTTCACACTTTCCAAGGAAAAAGTGTATGTAAATTTCAATAGACTATATAGTGGTGTAGAGTTACTAAAATTGGGCATCTCCAACACTGAAACCTTCATGAGGTTAAGTGGAAGCAGTGATTATTTGCACCTAAAGAGAAAGAGTTAAGACTACCTTTTAGATAACAGCAGCCAGTTTGGAGCAAGCATTCATAGAATTTGAGAAGGGATTGCTTATTTGCCTTTACTTTCCTACAGAATTTACTTTCTGTCTGTGTTCCCCATTAACTAGAAGTCCTAGAACAACAGACTCTAACAACATAGTACATATAGAATCATAAAATAAGCCTAGTGAGATTAAGAGGAGTGAATGGAGGATAACTGATAAAAGCACTTATTCAAATGAATGAATGAATGGACATTTTCAGCAGTTGTTTCATAGTATTTATTTAGATAATTTATTCAACATAAAAAAATAAAATAAGTTTACCTTTCATTACAATTAACGAGAATAGGGGCCTCCTTGGTGACACAATAGGTTAAGTGTCAGCACTATGAAGCTGTCCACAGGCACTGCAACACGAGTTTGATCCCCCTCCAGCGAGCTTCCCATATGGTGCAGCAGACCTCTCCTGTCTTGCCCGCTGCTACACTCAGCAGAATGTACTTCAGTATATCCACCTGTTCTGCTTCCCACTCTGTCTCTGGTGAATCCTCTTACCACCTCACAACTCTGGTCTACACCCCAGTTCTTGTGTGCATAAATGAATAAATCTTAAAAAAAAGAAACAATTAGCCAGAATATTTGTTCATGCATTGGTGGATATGAATACCCAGTTTGTATTCCATGGCAAGCTGATAAGCTTTGCACAGTGGAGGAAAACAATTCCATAAAAAACAATAATCATTTAATTGCCTCAAATATATTAAGAGTGTTCAACACTTCTGGTAATCCATCACACAAAATTATGAAGTTCATCCATCATACAAATATTGAAGTTCATTTAACATTATTTCTTTAGTATTATATATGCTAAGTTGTCAAGATTCATTGTCCGCTAAAGCCAAACAGACTGCATAATTAAAAATCTCAACATTAACACATATTGGTGAGATAAAGAACTTGATCTGGGAATATAGGAAAATGATGGGAATGTTATTTACCCAGGCTATAATTTTTGAACAGATTCTCATGGATGGAACTCACTAGTACTAACAGTAAGAGGTTTTCAGATTTTGATGATTGCACTATGGCCAGGTAGGTAAGTAACAACAGAGAGGATGAAATTATTCAACACAAACTCTACAATTTCTGTAACACTTCCTTCAATATAAAATTAAAAATAGAAAGCAAAAACACAACCTAAATCAACTGCCTTAATGTTGAATTCCTTTTGATAATATGTAAGTTAAAAGCACTACTTGCACAAGTATAGTTATTCTGACTAAAAATATTTTCATTTTCCTGAAGGATAAACAAAAATAATAGTTATGAATTAATTATAAAACTACCCTTAAAATGTTTGCTCTAAAATTCTAAATATTGTTCTTACAAATTTCAAAAACAATGCTGCATATATGCTTTGAGTTTCTTGGATTTGATTTTCTGGTCTTTTGAGAAGAGAAATTATGTTTTTGTCAGTTGTGAAATGGAATTTCTCTTGCATGAGACAAAAAGGGAATTATAGTGGCAACTCTATTTTAGGAAACAATTTTGATAATAATTGTCCATGAAATATAATAAAGTAGAAACATCAACTTGCTTGTCAGTGACTTAAATGATTGCCATAAAAGAGAATAATTTTTTGACAGCAGAGTGAAATTATGTATCTATACCCACAGTATTTATTTTTTGTAATAAAAATCATTCAGTTTATAGCTTTTTTAAAACTGGTACATGAATTGCATAGTGATTTATAGCAAAAAGAGCACGATGATTACAAATATCCTACTCATTCCTTTTTTTGACCTGAAGCATATATCTTAATAGTTAAAAGACTATGCTTCCTTCTTTTAAGATAAAAGTAATGAGATTAAATTTCACTATAACATTATCAAGCAATTATCATTTATAATAATCATAAACTAACAGGTAGTTATAAGATATAAGAACAACACCAGTTTTATTATAATTATTTATACTTTTATAATAATTTATGTGATTGGCAGCAATAACATGTACATCAATTAGCATTATGCAGAGTGGAAAAAAAAACTAGTGTTACTTGCCCTTGTGCCATTTGAGCAAATTACAGGATTAACATGTACATGTTCTCAAGAAATTTGTGAGATATTCTGCTAGAAAAAAAAATTAGGTAATTGACCTCAAACTTATTCACTCCCTGATCTGAGTAAGCTGAAAGCATTCTACTCAGGATCCGAAAATTCCTAGGTGTGTTTTCAAGCAATCGTTTGCTTCAAGATCTGTGTGCTCATAAGTCAACTATTTCATTTGTATCAACCTATAAGCAAAATCCTCTAATTCTTTGGTGTGTACACACATACAATCCAATTATATCATGTATTCTGGAATAGAATAGAATGGCTTTTTACTTATCACATAGGTCATGCAAGCTGCTCACAGTTGGTACATTCTATTGTTTTCACTTCCTCACCTCCTTATTCTTAACTATATTCCCTTCCCTAAAGTAATATTCATCTATTCACTGGGGTAAAAGTCAGATAATTTATGATTCATATGTTATAATGCATATGTATATATATTTACACATATATTATATATCACACTTATATGGGATAAGTTTTACTATGACTATAGAAGTACATGTAACAATATAAAATTACATAAACTTAAATAATTGCTGAATATACATTATACATTTCTTCTTAGGTGAATTATGATATCAATGATTGTGAATTATTTTTATTAATGTAATCATATAATCATGCAATTTTGGGTTGTGTATTGACCAAATAATGAGTTGAAAATGTCTTCGTGCAATCTTAAACTTAATTCAGATAAAAATTCTTTCAAAAGTACATTATAATGATGACTACATGTAGTAGATTATTTTTTCTAATGCCATATTAGGTATCAACCAATTTTTCATTTGTCATAAAATAATGGAATACCTACAAATATCAACAATTTTCTCATTTATTTAAATTAAAATCATCATTTAAGTCAGTGGAGTTTCAGATGTTCCCCACTCATTATAATATGACACATCCATATATTTTGTCAGTATGCTTAACATTGCACATTATGGCTTTCAAGTGTGGATTCAATCAAGGAAATAGAAACCATTAAAAGTATCCCAAAGATGATTTTTTTTTTTTTAGAGAGTAACGTAAGACTTAAAACATGTTGGAAGAGTTATAAAAGTGGCTGTCAGGAATTCCACCATTGGATGTTCAAGAAAAAGAAAGTTATGGAGTCACAGGAACTAATACTTATACTATCAGATGTCTGCAGAAATCAACATAGGCAATAATTGAGAAGACAGTCAAAATCTAGGCCAGTCATGCTTATTATCTTCAGCAAATCAGGTAGACATTCAGATAATACCATCAAAAATATAACCCTATTGAGTCTCTCTCAGATTCAAAAATCTCATGTAAATATCTTTCATTGGTGAAGCTGAACCCAAAACTCAGATATGAGGCATTTTGGGAAATATGGTTTACCAATTTTAACTTTTGCAATATAAAAGGAACATAGAAAGAGAAAAATGTTACAAATGATTAGCAAACTAAGTTACACAAATGTTACATAAATAAATACTATGACTCTGTCAAGCAGAGGTCCACTATAGTAGATAAAAGAATGCAGTAGAGAGCATTGCACACATATTGATAGGTTCCAGTGCACACCTGGAAGTCAACTATTGAACAATGAGGCTAAATATGCTTTATTCAACTGTAAAAAATAAAACAATAAACCAATAAGAATAAGACAAGAATAAAAAATAGCAACAATAATTAAAGATAAAATTGCTTTTGAGATATTTATCATATAATAAACATCAAGACCGTTCATTGCTTAATATTTATTTTGCAATATTGAAAATGTATGATAATGCTGATAAATAGCAACTCATAAGGTTATTGTCTTTTAACTATAAACCTTCTTATGATAAAGTTAGAGAATTTACCAATCCTTTTCAATGTTCTTATTATTTTGTTGAGACTAGAAAAAAAACTACTTATACCTTACTTGTAAGCACTGCATATATCTCATTTTGGTCCACCTATTGAATTATCAAAATTATGAATGTATATCAGGGCCTTCCTGGGGGTGTAAGTGGTTAAGTCTAAGCAATATCAAGCTATCAGCAGCCACTGCAACAGGAGTTCAATCGCCAGCCAGGGAGCTAACACACATGGCTCAGCAGACCTCTCGGTGTCTCACCCACTACTCCCCACAGCAGTGTATTTCAGTCAGCCCACATGTTCTAATCCCCACTCTGTCTCTGGTGAATCCTCTCATCCCACACACACCTCTAGCCTATACCCCAGATCTCGTATGCACAAATAAATAAATATTTTAAAAATATAAATGTATATATCTCCAAATCTTATTAAACCTTTATATATTGTCCTGCTTAAGCAATATTCACCAAGGATTATTCCCTGACTAACAGAGAGCAAAAATAAATAAATAAATAATATGCTATATTGATCTCTACTTTGTGGATATGGACCAGTTAGTTTAATATACATTTTTTTATTTGTTTTGTTTTTTTAATTTATTTTTTATTTATATCCTTTACATTATTGCATATTCCCCATAGCTTTCCCACCACTAATTTACTCATGAACCATCACCATAGCCCCGTTGTGCTCTTTTCCTCCCCCTCCCCTGTAGAATGTCTCTTATTTATGGTTCTCTTCTAGTTTTTGTTTTTGTTTTGAGTGTTATTTTCTTCTCCTGATCTTTTATTTGGCACTCCTATAATTCCTGCTATAAATGAAACCATTTGATATTTTTCTTTTTCCTTCTGCCTTATTCACTGAGCATGATCCTTCCTAGCTCCACATATGTTGCTGCAAATTGCATGTGTTTATTATTTTTAATTGCTGAATAATATTCCATTGTACATGCACAACATCTTTTTTATCCAATCATCGATTTTTGGGCATTTGGGTGGTTTCTGTATCTTAGCTACTGTAAATAGTACTGCAATAAACACAGGTGTGTATGTGTCCTTTTGGATAAAAGTTTTTTTGTCCTTTGGGTAGATTCCCAGAAGTATTGTTAGGTCATCTAGAAGTTCCATTGTGAGCAGTTTGAGGAACCATCACAGAGCTTTCCATAGTGGTTGGACCAGTTTGAATTCCCACCAGCAGTGTAGGAGAGTTCCTTTTTCTCCACAGCTACACCAACGTTTGTTGTTAGGGTTTTTTTTTTTTTAAGATTTATTTATTTATGCATACAAGAGCTGGGGTGTAGACCAGAGGTGTGTGTGGTGGGGTAAGAGGATTCACCAAAGACAAAGTAGGGAGAACAGGCAGATTGACTGAAATACAATGCTGAGGGGAGCTGTGGGTGTACAAGAGAGGTCTGCTGAACCATCTGGGTTAGCTCCCTGACTGGGGATCAAACTTGTGCTGCAGTGATTGCTGATAACTTCATAGTGCTGATATTTAACCCCTCATGCCACCAGGGAGACCCCTTTATAAATTTTTTAAATTGATTTTCCATAATACTGTTATGCAGATTGCACTGAATTTACACTTATTTTACAGTGAAAAAAAATCTTTCAGGAATCATCAAGGATAGTTATATAAGAAACGATTAAGCCTCCCTTTTTCTATAGACAAATTAATTGCATAGCTACTCAAAGAGCAAATATTTCGGAAACAAAGTCAGAAGCCAGCTGTGTGACTACTATACATTGGAGAAATTAGAAAATAATCCACATTGAAGTGAGTAGGAAAGGTTCAAAAACAATCTCACCTTAAATTCACCTCTAGCACAATGACATAAAATAAAGACAGAAGTCTCAAATTCCAGCTATCCCCTAAGGAGCAAAATTTGGAATATATATTTATTGCTTAAAATTTAAAGACTCTCATATATTTCTAATAAACCTACTCCTGAAATCCAAGACTTGGGTCTAAGAGCTCCACAAGACTCTAGTAAATGAGGAGACATGTATTAATGGGAACGCAGCTCTAATTGTCACTATTATCCTAAGGCTCAGTGCAGCAATAACAGGCAAAACCATTCATTGTCTAGTCTGTCCCCCACAAAGGATCATCTGCATAAATTGAAAGCTGATGCCTGAAGGTAAGGCTTCTAACTGAGCATAAATTTTAGAGTTGGCTTCAGTCCACCCCAAAGATTGGAAAACACCTCCCCCACATCTCCATGTAGCCCATTATCACCAAGAAACTTTAATTATGCCTTTATGTTTAAGAGGAGTGATTGCACATTCCTCTGTTAAACTTTTTTTTTAAAGATTTATTTATTTTTGCATAAAAGCTTAGATGCAGGCCAGAGGTGTGGGGCGGTGAGAGGGTTCACCAGAGACAGCGTGAGGAGCAGAACAGGCAGATCGACCGAAATACACTGCTGAGCAGAGCAGCGGGTCAGGCAGGAGAGGTCTGCTGCACCATGTGGGAATCTCCTAGGCCAGACATAATCAATGTTACTTCCATTTATGAGTCCAAAAAGACTGTAGCAAAGAAAGCTAATTTATTAATGGGTACAGGAGCACCCGTCGCTGTACAATTATCCCACGTCATAGAGCACTCATGTCTCCCTAAAAGTGGCTGACAACATACTTTCTCAACTGTTCCCTTAGTGTATAACTTTCAGTCACATTAGGAGTTGAATGTTATCTTTCCTTTAGGACATTGACAGGTCTTGACATATCCTCAATGATTGAGAGTCAATTAGAATGAAAAAATAAAATTGGAAACTCAAAGAGAAAGTTTGGGAGAAAACAAAAAGGTCAACCAGGTCAATTAACAAGACTTGTCTCTTATGCAAAACTACTTTATTAACAGTGGGAGAGATGACTAGCTCATCCAATTTACAGAAACTGGCACAGATGATTGGTTAAAAAAAATGAACAAAGAAAATAGCCAATGTAATATGGTTTCACCAGAATAGCTAAATAAACCTTAAAAATAGATCTTAATGCAATGTAGATAAGTGATTTATCTCATAGAGCTCAATAAACATTTTAAAATACTTTTCAAGAACAGGAGAACAATGCAGAAACAAAGTGGGAACTTCTATAAAAGTGTAGAAATCTTTAAAAAAGTATTTAACAGAAATTAGACTGAAGAGAGGTTAAGAGATGTATGGGAACCCTTGTGTGGACCAATAGATGCATTATAGACCACCAGAAAGAGAAGAGTAAGAGAATGGAGTGGAATTATTATTCAAGTAATTAATGGTTGAAAACTTTCCTAATCTGGGAAAAGAAACAGACAACTAGCCTCAGGAGTCCGGTTGAGTACCAAACATAATGAAACTAAAGAGATTCACATTTAAACTTACTATGATTAAATTGTCAATATTAAAAGACAAGGAGGGGCTCTCTCAACAGTAGGAAGAGAAAATGAAATTGTTGCATACAAGCAAACTACATATAACTATCAGCAGATTAATTAACAGAAATGCTACAAGTAAGGCAATTATAGAATATATTTAAATTGTTGAAAGGGATAAAAATCTGCCAACCAAGAATACTCTACCTGTCATAGTTGTACTTCAGAATTGAAAGAGATAACATTTTACAGACAAAGACTGAATCTATCCCTTACCAGAAATGGCAAAGGGGGTTCTTTACATTGAAATAAGAAGAAAATATAAATATATAAATATATCTGATAATACTATATATACAGTTAAATGCAGAATATTCTAATATAAAAATGTTTGCAATTAACAGATCCTTTAACAGCTTAGTAACCAAAACATATAAGCAACTTAAACAACTAAACAAAACAAAAGAGCCAGTTAAATAATGGGCAAAGGACCTTGAAAGATAATTTTTTGAAGAATCTATACAAATGGTCGAGAGATATGTTAAAAGGTGATCGACATCTTTTCATGTACCTATTGGCCATTTGCTTTTTTTCTTTGGAGAAGTGTCTTTTTAGCTCTTCTGCCCATTTTTTGACTGGGTTACTATTGGCTTTGTTTTTGTTGAGTTGTGTGAGTTCCTTGTAAATTTTTGTTATCAGTCCTTTATCAGATGTATTGTGTGCAAAGATCTTTTCCCAGTTGGTAGGGTGTCTGTTAGTTTTGGTTAATGTCTCTTTTGCTGTATAGAAGCTTTTTATCTTGATGTAATCCCATCTGTTTATCTTCACTTATAATCAAGCAAATTTAAATCAAAACCACAATGAGATACCACCTCACACCTGTGAAGATGGCACACATTAAAAATACAGGCAACAACAAATGCTCGAAAAGATGTGGAGAAAAAGGAACTCTTCTACACTGCTGGTGGGAATGTGAACTGGCCCAACCATTATGGAAAGCTGTACGGCGATTCCTCAAACTGCTCAACATGGAGCTTCCATATGACCCAGCTATACCACTTTTGGGAATCTGCCCAAAGGACACAAAAACACTAATTAAAAAGGATACATGCACCCGTATGTTCATTGCAGCACAGTTCACAATAGCAAAGGTATGGAAGCAACCCAGATGTCCAAAAATAGATGATTGGATCAAGAAGATGTGGTACATATACACAATGGAATACTATTCAACATGCAAAGAAGATAAACACATGCAATTTGCAGCGACGTGGATGGAATTAGAGGGGATCAGTGAAATAAGCCAGAAACAAAGAGAAAAATATCGAATGGTTTCACTTATAACAGGACTATAAAGAAACCAAATAGTAAACACTCAGCAGGTGTGTGTGTGGGGGGGGGATAAGAGCACAAAATTAAGTAGAAAAGGACACAAGGGACCACGGAGATGGATCACGGATGAATTGGTGGTGGGTTACCCAAGGGGAATACAAAATGTTAAAGATATACATAACAATAAAAAAAAAGGTGATCAACATCACTAGTAATCAGGTAAATGGAAATCAAAATCATAATGTGATGATGACATCTCTTATAGTTTAGACTATTCAGTGTCAAAAAGGAAAGTGGTAATAAGTTAAATAAATGATATGATATACATGTTCTTAAAAAATATACAACTTTTCAAGACTGAATCAGGAAGAAATTGTAACCTGAGAAGACCAAATACAAGCAAAGATATTGAAACAATAATTAAAGTCTCCCAAGAAACATAAGTCCAAGACCAGATGACTTCACTAGTGAATGCTATCAAATATTTAAAGACAAACTAATACATTCCTTCTCAAACTCTTCCAAAAAATTGAGGAAGAATGTGCCAAACATATTTATAAGAACATTACTCAATACCAAAATTAGACTATATTTCAAGGATGTGGGAATGATTCAACATTTAATATTTGATCTATATATTTCACTACATTTGTGAAAGGAAAGGTAAAAATTATATGACTTTATCAATAGATGTAGAGAAAGCAATTGACAAGATTCAAAATCCATTTATGATTAAATTTCTCAATAATAGGGATAGACTGAATATGTTTCAAAATAATAAAGATGATATATACAAAACCAACAGCTAATATCACACTGAATGGTGAGAAATTGAAACTTTTACTTTTCTTTCCCCAAATTTATTGTTTTTATGTCTTTATCCTACTATTTGGTACAGCTAGGATTTCCAATACAATGTTGAATGGTAGTGATCAAAGTGGAAATCTTTCTTTTGTACCTCATCTTAAAGGAGAACTATCACTATTGTCAGATTGTTTGGTAACATAATTAGAAAGCCCACCTCCACTAAAAAAACACCTCCACTAAAAATATTAGAAACATTAATTCAGAATAGCAAAGAGTTTGGTTACAAATAAATTTAGAACGACAAAGCATTCCTATATGCAAGCAATTAATTAGAAGAGAAAGGAATAAAGAAAACAACCCTATTTATTATTGCATTAAAAGGTGCTAATACGAAAGTATGAATTTAACAGCAGTTGCAAAGGTGCTGTATAATGAAAACTGCTAGGCATCATTTAAAGAAATAGTAGACATAACAAATGGAAAAGTATTCATTGCTATGGGTTATAATAATCAACATTGTTAAAATGATCACCTTACCCAAAACAATATACAGATCAATACAATCCTTATCACAGAATAAATAAATTCTTCAAAGAAATAGAATAAATATTACTGGAACATAAATGACCCCAGGTATTCAAAGTAATCTGGAAAGCAAAGGAGAAAAACAGAGATAGCATATTCACAAATTTTAAACTATATTAAAAATAAAAACAGTATTGTATTGAAATAAAAAATAGACACATAGACCAGTGAACTAGAATTCTAGATATAAATCCACACTTACGGAGTACAATTAGTCTACGATAAAGGAATCAATGTCACCTAAAAAAATACAATGACAATCTATTTAAAAGAACAGATGAAATATTTGCAACAATAGGGATGGCAGTCTAGTGTATAATTAAGCAAAATAAATCAAGAGAGTCTAACAAATAATGCAGTTTCATTTACATGTGAAATATTTTCTTAAAAAAAGAGTTATTTGTTTATGCATAGAGAACTGGGTGTAGGCTAGAGGTGTGGGAGATGAGAGGATTCATCAGATAAGAGTGGGGAGCAGAACAGGTGGATGGATTTACTTAAATACACTTCTGAGGGGAGCAGTGAGCTGGGCCATGTGGGTTAGCTCCCTGGCTGGGATCGAACTCATGCAGAACTCATGCTGCAGTGGCTGGCAATAGCTTAATAGTGCTGAGACTTTAACCCCTGTGCCACCAGGGAGGCCCTACATATGAAATCTTTAAATAATTAAAAGGTAAACTCAGAAATCAAAGAATAGATTGTTGGGTTCCAGTAGATTAGTGATAGGGAAATTATGGAGATGTTGGTGAAATGCTTCAAACTCCAGTTCTGAATATCTAATCTAGTGAACATAGTTGATAACAAACACCATACTGGGTGTCTCTGGTGGCCTGGTGCAATGGGTTAAGCCAGAGCTATTGAGCTGTCAGCAGCTGCGGGGTGAGTTCAATGTCCTGCGGGGACATTTCCACATGGCACAGCAGACCTCTCCTGCCTTGCCTGCTGCTCCCCTCAGTAGTGTATTTTGGTCGATCTGTCTGTTCTGCTCCCCACTCTGTCTCTGGTGAACCCTCTCACTGCCCCGCACCTCTGGCCTGCACCCCAGCTTGCATGCATAAATAAATATATATTTTTTAAAGTCAACAAACACCATACTATGTAATTAAAATTTAATGAGAGACTAAATTAAACGTTCTCACTAAAATGTATAAATATGTGAAGTAAGTGGTAAGCGTGTTAATTGACTTGATGAGGGGATGCTTTTACAATGTATACATATAACAAATCATCATACTATATAATTTAAATATCTTGTGATTTATTTTTTTCATATTTTAAAAAGATTTATTTATTTATGCATACAAGAACTGGGATGTAGGCCCAAGGTGTGCTGGGGGGTGGGGCTGAGAGGATTTGCCAGAGACAGAGTGGGGGGCAAAAGGGGCTGATTGACAGAAAAAAACTACTACGGAGAACAGCAGGAAAGATAGGAGAAATGGGCTGCACCATGTGACTTAGTGCTCTAGCCTGGGAGCTAACTTGTGCTACAGTGGCTGCTGGATAGCTTTATAGTACTGAGACTTAACCCCTTGTGCCACCAGGGAGGCCCGATTTATTTTTTCAATACATAAAACTGAAAAAGAGACATCTTCTGTGATTTATTGGGGTTTCAAACTAGGCAGTCTGAATCCAGAATCCACACTTTTTGTCACTAATCCTTACTGAGAGAAACTGTTCTCTCAAATTACAGCTTAATGGTTTTATGGCATATTATGTTTATTGAATAAATGTAAGAGCATTAATTCAATTCCACCCTGTCTTAGAAACATATTGTTTTGGGACATACTTTCTTCTATGGGTCGCAAAGCAATGACAGGGATGTCTGAGCTGCCACTACTTATGAAAATTGTTTCATGTTAAACTTATCAGAGTCAGGTTTCAATAAATTAACATACACTAAGATGGTATAAATCAGAAATTTAACAACCCCCTATAATGGAGCAGACTTCATAAACACTGCAGAGACATCAAGCACTTCAATGAGATTAAAAAGAAAAGAGAATTTTTGGAAGGTTTGATGACCATGTGGCAATGTTTGAGTCATCTGACACAGGGTTTTCTCAAAAGTGATGTGAATGTGCCCTTCTCTCTTTTTTTAGTAATGATTTATTTATTTTAACTAAGCTAATATATAGGGGTACTCCTTTCACATATTGCCACCATAATGTACCCACCACCAACTCACCCACACTTTACCAAATGGTCATTGTGTTTACTTTCCACTTTTTTCTTTCCCTTTCCACCTCCTGATCACTGGGTGCTTCAATTCTGTAGTCAGTTATCAAGAGTTAATTTTTCAGTCTGTCTTTATTAATTTTGTTACTTTATATACACGGTGCACTACTACTCAGTGATCATAAAAGATACATTCATGTCCTTTGCAGACACATGAATGGGGCTTGAAAGGATAATGCTTAGTGAAGCAAGAAAGAGAAAGATAAATACTGGATCGTGTCACTAATACATAGAATATAAATATACCCTGCTCTTAATGCAGGATCTATTCAAAACAAATATTTCTGATATCCCTGATCTTTTAAAATTTTGCAATATATATTAGGAAAAAGTAATCATTAACTGAATTATTTAACAGATAATGTGTATCAGGCAAAGGAGTCAATGCATATATTCAACACATATATTTCAAGAAGATAAAACAGTAAGGAAACCCATAACACACCGTAACTAGTAATATTTCCAAAATCTATACTTAGTTGTATATCACTCACTGACTACTAGTTTTCATACAGTTGCCAATTAATCAGACTCTGGGAAAAATACACATGAAAAAGTTTTAGCAAATATGAACTAAATTTTATGATCATTTTTTTCTTGCTTCTATTTCATTTTGGTCTTATCAATTAGCATAATAAGTTATTTTCTCCTAACGGCAAAATAGATGATTTGGTAGAGAAATACCTAATGAGTATTTTACAAAACATAAAACAGGCAGAAAAAATAACTCTATATTTCTTTGTTTCATTGTCTTTCACCTTTTTATTATTCATACATTTTACAAATTTAAATTGCTGTCCTTTAAAAGTTACTTTAAATTTGTATGCATTAATGAAATACTAAAGCAAAATATGATTTAAAAAAAAAAGTGTCTTAAATAATGCCCATGGGAGCTTCTAAGATTGACTTATCTATCCTTTGCAGGTGTAGTCTTAACATATCATAAGATGCAAACTCTATTTAGCAAACACTTTGGTGATGTAAGTGTTTTTCACAACTAATCAGCACCTGAATAATCAAAGGTGTGTACCATCCATCAGTTTTAATGAAGCATTAAAATACTTTAATGGAACTTTGGGTAATTAGAAAGTCTCTTATGCAGTTCATCTACTAACAAGAACATTTTCAAGATTAATAATAATGGAGTGAATTTCCCAACAAAGACTTGTTTTGCTCCAGCAATACCATTTGTAAAGCCAAAATTGTTTTATGTGTTTCAAGGGGATTTTGGGTATAATTAATGATTAAAACATTATGAAGTATTTATAGTGCCCTAGCTCAAATTATAAGTAAGTTGTTCTTCCTTAAAGATCAATTATAAGAGAGAAAAGGAAAAAAAAAAGTATTGTTTTCCAAAGATTCAAAGTTACATTTGAAAGGATATAGTGCCTCAGAGAAGATATTTTACCCTATAGATTTATATCTATCCAACAATGTCCTTTATATTACAGGGACATGATTAAATTTACTATATATTGGTAGATAGGTTTTGTATTATATTTAAAAAAAATTAATTAGCATGACTGAAATTCAACATTATTTTCAGAACTAATTGAAAATCACCCACTTCTCCAACAATGCATTTTCACTCAGCTAAAAAGCAAGGAAACTATCAAATAAACCTATTGTTGATACAGATGTATTGACAGTATCAATCACAATGATTGCTTTTCTCATGACTATTCTCCCATTTTTTCTTACTTATAGAATCTGTCTTAAGTGGCAACATGTTTTTATAAAAATTAATATTTCCCAGACTGATTTGGGGCCAATGTGATGATAGAGCTATGTGAAAAATTATTCTGCAACTCTGCACCCTTTTGTCCTGCTTATTTTCCTATTTGTGATTTATCACAGAACCACTACCCAAGCAGTTCTTCTCATTGCACTGACCTCCTTTCTCAAGGATGGTGGTGGAGTGAGAGGAGACATCCTGTGTGTGTGTAGTGCCCCGGGGGGACTGATGTGCTTAGCCCCCAAGGACTGATCAGTGTAATGCCTTGTTAATAAGATGGGCGCCATGGGTGGAAGTTGGGTGTATATCATTGGACGCACCTTCCCTACGCCAAAATCCAGTGCTCAGTTTGATCGTCACTTCTCTGTCAATAAAAAGGTCAGGATCTTGATCTTGAGGAGCAACCTGCATTGTGCAGCCTGATCCATGACTCCTGTGTGTCAGAGTGATGTTGCCCAACGCAATAGTCTCTGAATAAGCATGAAGTTTCTCACAAGCCTTGAACTTATTCCCTCAATTTGTTTTATAGGATTAAAAATGCTTATCTTGTTTAAGCAATTTCAGTCTTTTAATAAATTATGATAGAGTATTACATAAGAACATCAAATGTGTACACATTTTTTTTAAGATTTATTTATATAAGCTGGGGTACAGGCCAGAGGCGTGGGATGGCGAGAGGGTTCACCAGAGACAGAGTGGGGAGCAGAACAGGCAGATCAGAAATACACTGCTGAGGGGAGCAGTGGGAGAGGCAGGAGAGGTCTGCCGCACCATGTGGGATTCTCCCGGGCTGGGCGTCAAACCGCATCGCGCGCTGCCGACAGCTCCACAGTGCAGCGCTCAACCGCTGCACCACTAGGGAGGCCCAAATGTGTACACATTTTTATATTTTATTTTTTAAAGATTTATTTATTTATGCATACAAGCTGGGGTACAGGCCAGAGGCTTGGGGCGACGAGAGGGTTCACCAGAGACAGAGTGGGGAGCAGAACAGGCAGATAGATGAAAACACACTGCTGAGGAGAGCAGCGGTTGAGGCAGGACAGGTCTGCTGCACCATGTGAGAATCTCCCCTGCTAGGCGTCAAACTCACGTCGCTGCTGCTGACAGCTCCACAGCGCAGCGCTTAACCACTGTGCCACCAGTGGTTCTTTCTAAAAAGAAAGTTATGTTACATAAATGACACATTGAAAAATTAATTTAATATTGAAATTAAATTAAAATAGGGCCTCCCTGGTGGTGCAAGGGGTTAAGTCTCAGCACTATGAAGCTATCACAGCAACTATGGCACAAGTTTAATCCCTGGCCCAGGAGATTTCCACATAATGCAGCAGACCTCTCCTGCCTTGCCCACTGCTCCCATCTGCAGTATGTTTTAGTCAGTCTGCCTGTCTGCTCCCTACTCTATCTCTGGTGAATCCTCTCACCACCCCATACCTCTGGCCTGCACCCCAGCTTGTATGCATAAATAATTTTTTTAAAGAAAGAAATTGAATAGAAATAACAAAATTAATATAATCTTTAAAAAAGTATGATGTAAAACATTTATTTTTTTTAATTGTGGGTACTAGATCCAATTCCCTGGGTTTTAAACTCATTTCTACAGTTTATCTGTTCAAATTTAAGCAGTTTCTTTTACCCTCTATTTCAATTTCTAAACTTGTACAAGGAAGATAAACATAGTGATTTTAAAAGTATTGTGGAAATTGCATTAGACAAATATGAAATACTCAGAAGACTATCTGGCTCATAGTGAATATCCAGTGATAAATTTCATTTATAAAATCAGATCTTTTTCCCTCTAGGAAAGAATATATTTAATTTGGAAAGGATTGATCCCTCTCCACAAAATCAGAGATGTGCATAGGATAACTGGGCACAGCCAAATAGAGTACCACATATATTCGACAAAATTGGTCCACCTAGATGTTTGGGTAAATGTTAAACCATGATCTAGTCCACGTCTATCATATTTTCCCATGGAGTCTTTCTTCTAGAGCTCTAAGTATGGGATGCTTCTAATGGAGTCATGATCTTGTGATGTAGGATTCTGGAAGCTGATGAAAGCATATTTTCTGCAACATGGACTCTCACTGTCTAATCAACAAAGAGGGACTTCTGGAATCCTATTTATGTAATTTAAATTATTCCCTTTTAAATTGTTACATTAGCAAATTTGATATTTCTATCATTTGCAACAAAACCGATCTTAATTCACTCTTTTTCCCACAGTATAATAGCATAAAATGAACAAAATGGCATTTTAATGAATGCATACATTTCCATATCCAAAAATTCAGACACTAGATCATTTGACACATCTATACAGAATGTTATTATATAAATATGCATCTTTTTATTATACTTCACATCTTCTTTGTCCCAATTACGTTATATGAATGACAATTGGAAATAAAAACAATGCTACAAACTAACTTGATGGTATTAGGTTTAGGTAACTTCAACTGCCACAAAAAGCAATTCTTGAGTTAAGATATTTGATTCAAAGTTTATATAAATAAGATGCATAAATTGCTAATAAATTTAGTATTTTGCATTTTTCTATTGTCCATGAAATTTCTCTCATTATTTCAAGAAAAAAATATTTATTTTTGTTTTCTCTGCTCACCATGTATTCTGTTGCCCAAATAATTCACTAAACTTTCCCAAAACATATTCAACTTTGTTTCTTGTTCCTAAGTTAGTTTTCTATCTATGAAAGGTTAGTCATCTTCATTTTTTATAAATGTTTGTTTATCTTTATTCATAAAATTTGTCAAGACATCTAAAAAATTAAAGACACTCTATTTTATATTTTCTTTATTATACAGTAAAATGTGTCCTGCAAATAATGTCAATAGATTAATCAAGCACAATTTCTTCTTACTAGTATTATTAATTTATTAATGTTATTAAGGAAATCATGGGGGTTAACCTCAATCATCTAATGATCTGAGGTAATTGAAAGGGTCTTTATAAAAGGGCAGTAGAAGTATAAAAGTAAAGGTGAAAAGATAACAGCAGAGATAGGAGTAATGTGCTTTGAAAATGGAGGAATTGACTGCTAGCCAGGGAACATAGGTGACTTCTAAAAGTTGAAAAGGCAAATATAGGTGTTTCCATAGGGTCTCTAAAATAAATGAAACTTTGTAAAAAAAAAAAAAAAAAACATCTCAACTGGCACACTGAAAATATTTTCAGATTTCTGATTTCCAAAACTAAGATAATACACTTATATTGCTTAAGTTACTTAATATTTTGGATTTGTACTAACAGCAATAACAAATAACAACAATAAGGAGAGTAATTGAAATGTATTATCTCTTAGTAATATTAATATAGTAATAGTAATATAACTTAGTAATATCTTAGTAATAGTAATATTATTGGTATATATGACAGTCACAAAATATTCATTATTGATATTCTTGAAAGTACCTAGAACTGTTGTTTATTATCATCATTACTTCAAAACTGCAATAGTTATTCGGCCATTTTTAGGGAAATCTGTGCTAAACTTTGCGTACTACATTATTGAAAAAGGACATATATTATATACAATTTCTTAATATATTTAATATTTTGCTAGCCATGATTCAATATAATTTATTTTCTTAGAAATCAAAATTTTTGCATCTAGAAATGTTAATCTGAGGAAGTACGAAAAGCTTAATCAGACTACAGAAGACACCAAGGTGTCTATGAATTTGTGTATATATGTGTTTGTTTGTGTATGTATGTATGTATATAGTAGCATATATATATATATATATATAGAGAGAGAGAGAGAGAGAGAGAGAGTGTGTGTGTGTGTGTATGGAGTGTGTGTGTATATATATATACACACTATATATATACACACACTATATATATGTGTATATATGTATATATGTATGTATATGTATATACACACTATGCATATATATATACACACTATATATATATATAGAGAGAGAGAGTGTGTGTGTGGGTGTATGGAGTGTGTGTGTGTGTGTGTGTGTGTGTGTATATGGAGTGTGTGTGTATGTGTATATATATATATGGAGAAAGAGAGAGAGGGAGGGGGAGAGAGAGAGAGAGAGAGAGAACACAATTGCGCAATTGTTAAGATTTTGACTTTCACTGAAAGGGAAGATAACAGAAGAATAGTTTCACATAATTTTAAAGGGATCATTTTAGTGTATATATTGATAAATTATCACTGGAGACAAGTATACAGGGAAGATATGGTGCTATGAAGACCAGTATGGTGATGATGTAGGTGGTCAGATTTTTATTGTATTTTGAACTTTGAGCCAATAGAATTTCTTGATAGTATGGATTTAGTATCAGCAGAAGTGAATTTCAATTGTTGTCTGTACAAGTTACTTTTCTTTTTTAGATTATTAAGTAGATGTTTATGATGTAAAAATTGAGGAGAAAACTGCTAGAGGAAGTTTTGAATATGAAAGAGGGATGAGATACAATGGTGTATAACTCTAAGACTGGCTTATAATAGCAACATCGATAATCATCTCTACATATAGAAATTAGTTTGAACTAACTTATTTTGAATTTCTTATTTCTCAATTATTGAATTTTTGATTCTTTGAACTGATTTACAGCCTTCTAAATTTACAAAGTAGAGCCAAACACATTACTAAATAATAACACGAAGAAAATAACAAATACAAGGGAAGACACTGAGAATAGCTGCTATACATGTGTTCATCATTGTTTAAATAAAAGTTCAAGAATGCTATCAATAAAATAATTTCATTCCATGAAATGTATTATCTCTTATTGTAATAGTAATTAATAGCATATGTGACAGTCACAAAAAATACTTTATTTATTTTCTTGAAAGTACCTAAAACTGTTGTCTATGGTCATTGTTACTTTGAAAATGCAATAGTTATTGGTATCTTGTCTATGACAAACATTGAACTATATTCTCTGAATAAAATAGTATCATTATTTTCAGAACCTATATTGCTTGAAAGAAAATTGTGTATGTTTGTGGGACAATAAATATTAATGAAATATTTATATAATATATAGTCATGTAATACAAAAGTAGGTTGCCATAAGGGCGGGGGGAGGGAGGCGGAGGGAGGGAAGGAAAAGGGCACAAAATGGAATAGAAAAGAACACAAGGGACCATGGAGATGGATCACGGGTGAATTGGTGGTGGGCTACCCAAGGGGAATACAAAATGTAAAAGACATAAATAACAATAAAAATATATATTTATAAAAAAAGAAAAAAAGAAAGGTTAAATCTTGATAAATCATAATGAAAATAACTGTTATAGGAGCACCAAGGAAGAATTCACACTTGAAAACAAAGAATACATTGTTAGATATTCTATTAATGTTTCCCAGTAAAATTCACAAGAGTTGGAATAGAATCCTGCAGATAATCCCTGAAGATGTAACATTTTGAAGTTGCTAAATATCTTGCTAAATGTTTCTCTACATAAAATATATGCAATTATAATCATGTGTATATATGTATCTGTGTGTATATGCATGCATATATATATATACATGCATGTAAGTATGCATACAGACATATAAACAATATGTTTATCTGTTCTCTTACATGTCATGTGGTGAATCTTTACACCAACAATAATCACCTATGTATATGAACTTCATAAGAGACTATATATATGGTCTTTTTCTGCAATAGATCGCTGTGGTAGTTCAGACTCAGTTTTTGTCATTGTGTAACCATTGGCTGAAGTCAAAGGTTATTGCAGGTGGAGTGGGGTTGCTGGTGAGGATAGATAGCCCCAGGGAAAATGCTAAAAAGTATCACATTTTAGGGTGGAGACTCTGATAAGAAATATGAGGGACTGCAGAAACAGCCGCATTATTTATTTAGGATTTGGGATTCCACTTTTGAGGATGGATGCAGTTTCAGATTCAGCATTTGAGGATTCAGCATTTCCAAGGTCAGCAATTTCAGCCCCCACTGCCATTCTTCCAGAAGGCTGTTGTGGGCCTCTGAAGGTGGAGGCCTCCAGCAGCCAACCTTATAGACATAAGTTTGGAGGCTTTGCAAGTAGCTGAGTGACTGAAACTATTTCCAATTTTGCTGCTGTTACAGCCTAAAAGGGAAGGCAAAGACCCAGAGGTGGGCACCTTGCTGAGATGCATGAGTGTGGAAGTTTGTTGGGTTATTTGGCCACTGCAGCTGCTATTTTGAGTGTTTCTTGTCTGGTGCTGCCCTGGGGCATCTCAGTAGCTCTTGGCTCAGTAGCTCCTGTTGTGTCTTCTGTTATCTTTATGAGTTAGAATCTGGCCTATAATCTGGCTGCTACGTGTTTACAGTGGCAGGAAGACACCATCTTAGCTGCTTTGCGTTTAGTACTTGTAAACACTGGACACTGCTTTGGGTGATGTAAACGGTGATTTTTGGCTTCAGTAACTCTTTGTTTTCCCCTGGTTTATTAAATAAATCCCATTATTTTTGCTCTATGAGCCTAAGTAGTTTAGCAATTGTGTGTGTGTGTGTGTGTGTGTGTGTGTGTGTGTGTGTGTGTGTGTGTGTGTGAAGAGCGCAGACAGTGACCAATAAACTATTTGGGTAGTGTCCTTGGCCAATTTTAGTGAAGATTGATGGCCTGATGTATGATTTGAAATATTTTCCTCCATTCTACAGACTATTCTTTTACTCTTCAATGTTTCATTTGCAGTGCAGAGGATTTTAGTTTGTTTTAGCTATAGTGTTATATACATGAAATCATCGCTAAGGTCAATGTTACAAAGTTTGTCCCCTATGTGTTCTTTTAGGATTTTTATACAGTTTCACTTCTTAAATTTAGATCCTTAATCCATTTTGTTTATGGTGAAATGTAATGGTCCATTTCATTCTTTGGTATGTGAATCTCTTGTTTTCTCAGCACCATTAGTTGAAGAGTTTATCCTGTCTCCATATTGTATTCTTGGCATCCTTAGCAAAGAGCAGTTGACTACACATGTGTGAGTTTATTTCTTCCCTTGGTCTAAATACTTATCTTTCTGCCAAAACTTAATTGTCTTAATAACTGTAGTTTTGTAATATATTTTGAAATATATTACACTGCCTCTGATATAGCTCTTTTTTTTTCTTTTTTTTCCCCAAGATTATTTAAGCTATTTGGGGGTCTTTTGTACTTCCATATAAATTTTCCAGATCATTTCACCTATTTCTGTAAAAACTGCTATTGGGATTTTGGTAAGGATTGCATTACTCTGTCAACCACTTTAGATAGCATGGGCATTTTATAACTGCCTTCTAATCCATGAACATAATATTTTTTCTAGTTTTCTCTTTAATTCTTAAATCTATTTCTTTAATTTTCAGTGTATCCATATTTAATCTCCTTTGAAGAATTACTGATATCCATTTTATAAATTTCATGCCATCATAAATGGGAGTTTTGTATTAATTTCAGGATGTGTGTGTGTCTGTGTATAATATGATGCATAAATATATGATTCATATGTTATATAATATAAAATTCAAATATACACATATATTTAATATATATAGCCCATATATTGGTGTATATACAATGTATAGCAACCAAAATATTGGTGTATAGTCAACTCCTAAAATTCTGTGATATAGATATGATTGATTATACAGAATCCAATTCCCCAAATAACACTCAGACAAATTTGGGCCTTAGATATAAGCCCAACATTTTCACTGCTCAAAGAGATGATGGGAGTTGGGGATTCCCTCAGAATCATCTGGCACTAAGTCAGGGAATAGAGTTTTTAGAAGACATTTCCACTTTTCCTTCCTGTTTCAATGTTTCTGATTTCACACTCTCCTGAAGTCCAGTACCTTCTTAGCTAGTCTCTGGATTTATCAAAAAAGTATTGACCCTTGTGTTACTGTTGAATTGGTATGTCAGGGGGTTTGTAGGGAGGAGAGTACAGTGTTTCTTAATCTAGCACAATGGTGATGTCCTAAAATTTTTAATCAAGTGGTCATGATTGATCTCATCAAGGTGAATTTTGAGTATACATTGTAAAGAGGTGTTCAATTGTCAAAAGAAAATAAAAATATTATATACTCTTCAAGTTATAGCACTGGGTATTACCTATTAAATATATTTTGGAACACATTTGCTTTTCTCCCAAAACACCATTCTCATCTATTATCAAGTTTTATGAATAGGTTAGTTTCCAACAATTGGTAAACACAACTAAGATATGTATACTTTAATACAATTGTGACTTTGTTGACCTACAACAGAGGTTTATTTACTATTCAGATAAGGATCACTCGATATGTACTAGACTGCTCATGCCATGGAATACTTTAAGGATTTAAGTGCACTCCTGAAAACTGTAAACTATAATTCTTTCAAGGACTCTAGTGTCAAGTTAAAATCATGTTAGTTGTAGTTATATAATTTTTTGAACATTTTCCCCCTGCCATTGCAATAGAGGAAATGTATAATATTAAAATCAGTAAGACCTGAATGGACTTTTTCACTCTTCTCTATTATTCAAAAGCATGTTTCTCAACCAAGTAGTCTCTTCATGCTCTGAATCACAATGGCTCAGCATGGGCCTCCCTGGTGGCACAATGAGTTAACAACTGCTTAAGCACAGCGCTGTGGAGCTGTTGGCAGCTGTGTTGCAAGTTTGATGCCCAGCCCGGGAGAATCCCACATGACACAGCAAACCTCTCCTGCCTCGCCCACTGCTCCCCTCAGCAGTGTATTTTGGTTGATCTGCTTGTTCTACCCCACTCTGTCTCTGGTGAACCCTCTCACCGCCCCACACCTCTGGCCTGCATGCCAGCTTGTGTACAAAAATTAAAAAATAAATAAATAGATCAAAAAAAATAAATAAATCACAATGGCTCAGCAAAGACAAAGGTAAATACTACTACTAATAAAAAAAAAAGTGATGGGTATTATATTTTAAATGTAACGATGTAAACATTGTCCAACATGTTTATTTTCTATATATTATAGATGCAGTATGGTTTGATTTCCAGCAAAAACCTGCAGATATTTTTATGTTGAACAGTGTTAGATAAAGATAAAACAATTCTCTCTAAGGAGAGGGGAAGCAAATTGGAAAGTTAAAGACAGAAAGCCTTCAGTTACAGTGTTCTGCTCCATAGAGAGAGCAATGTCTTTAATTACCAATCAGTGTTTTTGAATTAAATCCTATCAAGTGAAACCAAATCTAAACTGCATCTCATCAGAAATTAGTACACTCTTAATGAGAAGTGCAATTTAATAATTACAATTTAACCAATCGTGGAAGTTAACTGCAAAAATAGCTATCTAATTGAGATCCTAAGTACTTAAAATAGTACATAATACTAAGGGTCTTAAGTGCTGATATTCATGGTAAACCTTTTAATAGAATAACTTCAATGGTATGTTGAAATACATTATAATTCTTTTGTACAATGTTACAATACAGTTGTATTATAATCTTTTGCTGAGCAGTAAAACTTACATTTATTATTTTTCTCCATTTTTATGCATATTATAATTTTGTACATTACAAAGATTTTGATGAATTTTATTGAAATATTGTTAAGTTCTAAATGAGATAGTGAAAAACTTAGCTGATTTTATGTTAATTTTTCCATTAATCTAGATACCATTAAAGTAATTTTATTGGTGGATAAATTCACTCCTTCCTTTAGAAGTGTATATTTTCTGCTATATCTGAGAGGAAAGAATATAAAAATGGAAATATATGTCTTATAAACTTTACCAAGTATTTCAGGATCCAGGTAGAGAAAATGCCCAGTAGATACTTGCTGATTAGTCGATACCTCATGTTCAGAGAGCCTCACAGAAATGTTAAGGTAATGTAAACTACTGTATCTTGAATAAAATTATTAAAGTGTGATATATAATTCTATGAAAAATTTATGGTTACATCTTTCACTGTACTCCTTTATATGTTAAAATAACAGTTTTATGTAGATAGACAAAATGTATATGCATTCACCCATATATCACATCATTTTGGTGTTAAAATACTAATTAGTTATATTTACAAAGTCATAAAAAGTACAAACATAAATCTGCAGTTTTAGTTTCCAGATCCTTGAGAATCCTGTCTAAACATTTCAATAACTCAAGTCTAATGTCTCCACCTTTCTTTCCTTTTGTTTTATTTTCTCCAATATGTCTTCAATATAAAAATAAGTGTCATATTAATATATTTAAATAGTATGTACAGGGAGATACACCTGGCTAGGTATTTGAAAAGAAAGGAAATAAATCATCTCTCCATATTTTAGGAACTCAGAACTAAATAACATAAGGTTTTATGTTGCTTACATTATTACACAAACAATATTATTTTGGCAAATCAGAAAGTTTACTACAATATAAATGCCAAAAGTTTATTATTTTAACCAATTTAATTAGAACAATTTCAATATAATTCACTGAATATTATTTAAGTTTTACTAATATGATTCAATATAATTTCTGTAAACATTTGTTGTATTGCTCTGCTTTGATAGGATGATATCACTTAAATTATATGCTTTTATTTTGAAACACTTATTGTAAAATTCTCTCTGCTGTCCTGAAGCTTTCAAGGGAGCACAATATAGTTAACCTCTTAGGAAATAGTTGAAACAAATAGTAACTTTTAATCAACTTTCCATAAAATCTGTGTGCCGCTGTTTATACTATGTCTCTCTAATGTTAATGTACATATAAATCAGTTGGGGGTCTTGTTGAAAATGAAACTGTTTTGGGCAATGTGAGAGTCTACATTTCAAGCCACTGTTATAAGTGGCAATGATTTACCATTTTGGTAGCAAGATTTTTACCAAAACAGTGTACTTCCATTTCAACACTAATACATGAAACTTGAAGAACTATATATAATATAGCTACTATAGAAAGAACAGAAATTGCTCATGATCTTTGGCTGAGAAAAGAAAATTATTATTTATTATAATCTTTATTTCTGCTACAGATAAAGTCATTAGAATAATTGTTCTCTAAACATTGGAGAGTTTTTCTATCTGTCACAAATCACCATCCCTGAAATAAATGCTCTAGATTTGATCAAGTTTTTCTGAAAGATTATCTCAACCACCATCTCAGTATGAAACAATGTAAAGTTTAGTTACTGTGATTAGAATGAAAAGATGTAGGAGATATAAAATACTTTGGCTCTTGCTGTTATAAAACTTCTCTGTTAATTGATTGGGAAAATTTACATTCACTGATTTTGGCAATACCCAAAAAATATCTCAGGCAGATATGCTCTGACATCTTGTTTCAACTTTAACAGTATTTCTTTCTTATTGTCTCTTCTAATTTTCCAACTGCCATTTTTGCAGATGTCAATTTGTTCCTTCTTGCAAAACTACCCCAATTTTAATTTGTTGTTATGTGTAAGGATTTTCAGTGATTTAATTTCATCTTGAAATGAAGTTCAAGAGAGACTTTGATTTTTATCTCCAGATTTGTGTCTCAGTTCTGACATTTGAAAGACAACAAATAATATATAAAAAAGTCATCTCATTGGTTTTAAAGAAGTAATAATTAAGATAATGTAAAAGAAATTCTAGTTAATTAATAGAAATATAGATTTTTTAAATTTATATATGATTCATACAATCTCTCTACTCCACTCAACATAAAACTTTATAAATAATGTCATATCATGTTATTGGAAAAGTGTAAAAGAGTTCTAACATCTTCAGTTAACAACAATTTGGGATCCCAAAGCTCATCAGTATTTGAAGTTTTATTCTTAGATAAAATAGCCTTTCTTTGAATTTTGTTCAGTCTATTCACAGAGGTCTATATCTACAGTCATGTCAATATAACTGAAACCAAAACATAATGAAAAATAAATTTCCATCAATTTGTTTTATTGTTTGGCGAAGATCCAAAATCTTATTTCTATTGTTGTTATAGCATTCTTATTGCAAGTAAATAAAATCAACCTCATCTTATACTCATTCACAATTCACCTACAATGTACAAATCAAATGTATAATTGACTCAATACAAGGATAATGCTGGACATATTAATTTAAAATAAAATGTTCTTGTACACTGCTGGTTTATATATGCCTCTCTAGCACTATCCATATTTCTCATGCTAGATCACTAATAAAATGAAATCCCATTGTTATGGCAGAACCAGTACCTGTGAGAATGATTTAAAAGTCTTGGCATGTTGATCATCCAAGATGCTCATATCTTTACCATAGTCTAGATAGTACTGAAATCAATTTTGGACTCTAAATGCCTGACGTGATTTGTATAGTTCATACAAGTTTTGTCTTATCTACTTAGCCATTTGTTCTATGTCCATTTCAGTTTTATTTTTGTTCTTTCCTTCATTTCTATTTGCATTACACATTATGCTAGACACTGGTTATATTGTGATACTTGTGCTTTCAAATATCCTCAAAAAAATACAAGATTTTTATTCTAAGATGACTTGAGAAAACCCAAAGAAATTTCTTATTACTAGATTATCTTTTAATATTTACTCAACCAATAGCATTTTAAAGATTCTACTCATTTTGTTAAATCTTACTTTTAATTAATGTGTATTCAAGTTTCAACCATTCTCTCTTCTTTCTCTGTCTGTCTTTTTCTCTCTCCTACTAGGAGTGAAATGTCTCTTTATCTTCCTTTATTTGTTTACTATATGGATTATAATGCCATCTGTTTCATATAGTTATCATAAGTATAAAAGGAAAAACACATGAGGAACTTTCATTATTACCTGGCATATTAAAATAGTTCAATAAAGTTAGCCAAATAATTATCAGTACTAACATCTTTATAATTAGTACACTTAAATGTCTTCTGCAATAATAAAAAAAAAAAATCCTATGAGCATCGTCCAGTAGAGCATTCATGTGAAATCATTAAGACAGTTGAGATGCTTGAGCCTGAGAGACACTGTATGAAGAAACAATCAAAGTGTTATACCCAGTTTAACTCCCTTTTGAGTATTTGGATTATGTTTAGGAAAGAGATGATTTGATTCAAGTTTTCTCTAACATGCTCTAATGGGAGTTAATCTTCCTTTTCCCCAAAGAGAGATCAAACAACAAAATGAGTTTTGTCTGTGCAAGACTATACTATCCAGTCTATTTTAATTACAATATCAAGGTTACTTTTATTAATAACACACAATACGGCTTTCTATGTATGTTAGAATATTGTAGTTACCATTTAAAAATCACATATGCAATAAAATTAATTAAATATCAAATAAATGAGATAATTTGTTAATGTCTCAGCAATTTTAAGGACAGGGAGTGAATCTATTAAATTTTAAAAATACCAATTTAGTCCAAAATATTTATTTTATGTAGAGGACGTCTGAGTTCTTGAAAGAAGTAGTTTACCCACGGTTAGTATGCAGGCTTTCTGTTCTCATTGTATTAGTCATGTTAGATTTTTGTAAAACAGGAATTTGTTATCATTTTATAGAACTCATGTGATTAACTTTACATGAAAGAGCATAATAACATTTGACCTGTCCTCAAAAGGAAAAAAAAAAAGTTTACCAAATACCAATTTAAAGAGATGAATTTAGTAATCTTTAAACTTAGATTTTACTTAACCTAAGATATAATACAGAAATTGTGCTCATAAACATACTGGACAGCAATGGTAATAGTCAATGAAGAAACTATTATATTTTAAACTTGTTCTATGAAGCACATACAATATACTTCAAAGGACTAAAGGAAAAGGGTTCTGTGTTAATGAAAATTATTTAGGAACTGTGTGTTTCTCAGACTTTACTAGCTAAAATATCATGAACATATCAAAGCTGCAGTTGAATTTTTTGTTCACACTTTAAAAAATCCAATTAAGTGTGAAATGGGCTAATAAATTATAGAATAAAAGCTAAGAGTTAAACTCATAAATTATCTTTTTATTATGAGGGACAAGAATCTTTAGGAAAAAAAATAAGCTGAGACCAAAAAAAAAAAAAAAGAGCAGACAAGGACAAACATTAAAACAACCTCTTGAAAAGTGCCTAAGTATTTGAAGAATTGGTGGGCGAGGGTAGGGAGAACTATGGTGGAGGGGAGGGCAAACTGTGGTGAAGGGTTATAGATGCTTTGGTGGTAGGAGAACTATGGTGACCATACTTGAGTGGACAAATCCTACAGTGTAAAAAAAAAAATGATTAATGATGCAAAATAATGGTAGTACAATAAAAAATATATTATTTAAAAGAAACTAAATCTACTTTATCCTACCAGTTTTGCAGCACAATTTTAAACTAACATAAAATTGAAGAAAAATGATAAACTATTGAAAAACAAATGTTCTGAAATATTGAATAAAATTTAAAATTTTCCACAAGTGTTCAACATTAAAATTGAGGATTAATTTTTATTCAAGTAAGATTGTCTAAAGATTGTGTAATTTTGAAATATATCTATGTGAGGGCATGGTTGGTGAATTAATTTACAGTACTATTATTTATTGACTATTTACCTGGAAATCACTAAACTTAACAGTTTGAAATATCTCGCATAATCATTACCACTGAATCACATTTTAACCCAGGTTTGACACCAGAACAGTTTGTATCAGTTGTGATTTTTTTGTTGTTGTTGACTTAGGTTTATATTCATGCTTTAAATTTTTTCTTTATCTAAAAATAAGTCCATTAAGTTTTGAGACTCCTTGAATGTAGGCTTTCAGTTTTTGGCTTTAACCCAAAATTAAACCACTTTAACTTTAATATCTTTTATAATAACATTTTATTCTTTGTAATTAGAAAAGTAGCTGTAAAATCAATTTGTCCTTTAATGATTAGCATAATTTTAAAGTTAGTAATTCATACTCTGTGGTTTATTTTCCTACCCTTGAATTGTTTTGAGCTTGCTTTTTATTTAGCATTAGGGAAGAAACAGAACTTTTCTCAGCATATTAGGCAGGGAAATATCAGGATGTCAAGAGGGGCATTTAAGCACGTTTTATGCTGGATGGTTAGTGAAATTGAGTTTGAAGTAAAACAAAAATGGGGATATGATAAAAAGCACCAATCATCCATAGTCTACCACCGTAGTCCGTTTTGCTCCCTTCCCTAATTCCTCCATCATCTGGAAGCTTCATTTGTGAAGTTAGCTTTCAAGGGTTAGTTTTTAAACTTGTCTCTATGCGACCTTTAGTGAAAACACAGTATTTTATAATACAAAAAAACTTTCTATAGAGGAACTCAATTGATTTGTAAAATAACTCCAGTAGTTAAAAAGGTAGGTACTGTTATACTACTGTTATAACTGAAGTGACTATGGGTCAAAAGAGTTCTCATTCTTCAGAAATCTGACACAACTAACAAAAGTGGCAATTGTAAACTGAGATTTTCTGATTTCGGATTATATACGTGCAAACATAATGACACAAATGCACCTTTGAAAAATGTGTGACTATATAAATTCAGTAATAAATTGAAGTATGATGGAGGAGAATTGTATGTAGAGAGAGATTATAGGTAAAAATAAGAAGGGTTTTTCAAGAAGGATTTGTGACCACATTTCCTAAAGATAAAATGGATTTTCCCAGAGGTAAAAGATTTTGTAATTTTAGCTGTTGATTTATATGTTTGATAACCCCTTGAAAGAGCAATCTTAAAAAGATAAAAGAATGGGGCCTCCCTGGTGGCACAGCAGTTAAGTGCTGTGCTGTGGAGCTGTCGGCAGCTGAGACACCAGTTCTATGCCCAGCCAGGGAGAATCCCACATGGCATGGCAGACCTCTCCTGCCTTGCCCGCTACTCCCCTCAGCAGTGCATTTCCGTCGATCTACATGTTCTGCTCTCTGTATCTGGTGAACCCTCTCGCTGCCCCATGCCTCTGGCTTGTATCCCATCTTATATGCATAAATAAATAAATCTTAAAAAAAAGATAATGAATGAAAGAGACATTGTCGGGAATCCTGTGCTTAAAAATGGAGTTCAATTAACATGGCATTTCATATTTCTTGGTGTGATTATGAATCATTGAAAATATAAATAAAATAATATAATACAACAAATAACCACTCAACCATAACCCATTAATATTTTTCCATTTTATTAAAATTATTTTAAGAGATAAAATAATAGAGACATTGTTGAATATTCTCATTTATAATTTCTTTTGATTCCTTTCAAGTCCTTCTCTCCTTTCTCCACATAGTATCATTATGTTTATTGGATATATTTCAAAACTACTATGTGTGTGTATGTGAAGTTATCAACATGCATCCTCAAGAACTGTGAAGGGACTGAATTATTACTCTACTTGCATGCTATTAGAAGACCATCCTTGATGAAAGAATAGAGACCTTATTATTAAAAAATAACAATAGACAAAATAATGTTTTTATGCATAGTGTTCCCAACCCAGTTCTTATAGGCTTATGCAAAAAAGGGATGGGAACCCTCACACATCCAGTGGATAACATTAGGAGGGAAAGTAGAAGTTTAGACCAAACACCAAAACTTTTATGGTGAATAATAGCTGTCCTTCTCTCCAGAGGGAGACTTTTCCTCTATCAATGAAAGATGTTTCCTATTAAAAAAAAATCCTTGAAAACATAGTATAGTATAATTTGGGAAATTTCTATAGCATTATTAATTTTGCTCTATTTTATCTCATTGTGTTTTGGAAAGAAAATGTTATATTCGAGATCAGAGACACTGATTTAGTCACCACTTTTGGATTATTCTTTTCAAATCAGTAATTTTAGCTATAAATTCAAATTATTATATGTGCATTAGTTTCAGAATATTTCAGTTATAGATATGTATATGGGTAATATATTTCTGCAACAAATATTTAATATTTAATAATATTTCTACAAATATTATTTAATGTTATAAGTATAATAACTTAAATATGTAGTAGTTAATCCTTTCAAATAGAGTAAATTTGTTTAAAATCATAGTATATTATCTCTAAGATAAAACACTTCAGCAATTGTAGTAAATGTAAAAAGTATTAAAATGTCATTATCCTAATTATATTGCAACAGTTTTTTAATATGCCAAAAGCATGATTATAATTATCCAGTTTTTTCTAACCTGGCACTGAGCTATGCACTATGAGCCAAATGAATAAAGAAAAAGAAAATAGTATTTAAGGGGTTATTGGAGAATGTAAATGAAAAATGATATGTATAGTTTCTTCCTTATTGCCTGGGAAGTTTGTTCCCCTTAAGAGATTAATGACTTTACAAATAAGGAAACAATAAATTTGGGGTTTTAGCTTGATATAATCAAAACTGGACAAGTGTCACAATACCTTCTGGTCTGGGAATACCCAAGATGCTGAAATTGGAAATCATAAATAGAACACCTCTGGGAGAAGTCCCGTCTGTTCTTTTTATCTTATTTAGGTAAAGTAAAGAAAAATATCAGCTTCCAGGACAAGCATTCAAGTGTAAATTCAGGCAGCCAGAAAAAAATAAAACAACAACAAAAAATAACTACATTTCTTCAGGTTCTGAGAGATAAATTCAAAATTTTATGTGACCTGATTAAAATAATTACTTAGAAAAAATATATTATTTTCTAATTATCTGGAAAGACTGGAATTCAGTAAGATTTTAGTACTAACAAGTTCACTTTGCACAAATTCATGTACATCACAATGACTTCTGGTATTTAAATTTTACAGATATATATTTATATGCAACTGTGAAAGAATATCTAATAAAAATAATCAGATATATAATCCTTAGAATGGTTTCATCACTAGAATTATTATTTTGACTCTGAAAATTACAATGCAGTTGTATTTGTTCAATTTAAATTGTAATAATAATTGCTTAAATTAATTCATGAAATATCTACTTAAGTACATGGAGCTTAGCATTGTACTTGTGTTTTTCCATTTATTTGTATAAACAGTTTACTCAATATGCACACTATTTAGTCTTTTTAAAAACAGTTTCACTTTTGAACACCTGTTTTTATCTTTTCTAATGTCTTCATAGTCTATGACATTATCATACTTCCTTTTCCTTTTAGTTTTTTAGACTATTTGATGGAACAAATAACATTAATGAACCTATTTCCTCATACAAAATATATTAAAAATGTAGACTGGAGATTTTCTAAATTTTTCCCACTTCTTAATACTTTGCTGGGAAGGAAAAAAATTGTATATTTGATACACTCTCTGGCATGTGTAGAAAAAAATAAAGTGGTAGTCATTTTAATTAGTGTCATTATTAGTTAATTAATGATTATATGTGAAAGACATGTACAACTTTAGGGAAATATGCAGGTCATTCATTACAAGATATAATAAAGTGAATGACATATGTATATTAGCATTTTCTTTAAAGAAATCACACAATCTACATTGGAAAATTTTCACTTTTATCTGTTTTGAAAAGTACCCCATATCTTATGATTTGGGTTACAATGATCTCATACCTAATTAAGGACGGACCAGTTTAGTAAAAAAAAAAAAAAAAAAACTGGTCCTATACATACTTATTAAGTACATGGTATGATTTATAGTGGCCATATAAAGAATATTATATACTGGGATATATATATATATTTTTTTTATTGAATATGTGTTCTTTTTCCTTTCTGTTAAAGTCCATAACTTCAGGACCTCTTGACAGCTATCTGTTACAAGAAAAATAAAATGCCAAGAATGAAGTAAACTCCTCCCAAAATGATGGAGACATGAACTGATGAAGTAGCCATACATAAGGCTTAATACCTTGATATGAAGAATGAAGAGGACAATGGTATGCATGGATCTTACAATATATGGTTGTTTTGGAGAAGGGGATGTTGTGAAACATAAAAACATAGGTACAGAGAACTGATTTTTTAGCTTGTGCAGTTATATGAACTTGTTGAGTGAGGGGATATTGATTGAATTGGGGAAGTGATGGGTAGGTAATAGATGATAGATGGATGGATGGATGGATGGATGGATGGATAGATAGATGACAGATTAATTTTAGAATCTTCTATCAATCAAGTTTCAATTCAGGAGATAAGACATGGAAAACATTCTAAGTGATTCAAGTGACAAGGAATTAAATTGAAAGTCAGATATCATAAAGACAAGAAAAAAGTTTCAGCTTATTAAAATCATATTAGATTATGTTCTGTTGATTTCAAAGTCATTATCCTTTAGTTCTGATATAGTGATCAAGAAGCTATAACAACTTCTGCCTCCCCTGTCCACATAGTGAATTCTCACATCCATGCAGACTGTCACCAAGTGATAGAATATTGATGTCCAGTGCTACAAAACTCAGCTATGTCTTACCTGGATTTTCAGAAACCATTTTATAAGGAAAGAGAGCTTTTCTTCATTCATATATTTTGCATCAAATACCAAACCAAGTTGTCTCTTTGGAAGAATAATTTTTAAAATATATGTAGAAGCTTATTTGTGAGAAAAAATAAATTTATGGGCTCTGTGACATTGGCAGGATCCAAGAGGCTTCAGAGTGATCAAGTGCCAAGACATCATCTCACCTAAACAGTCATGTTGCTCAGATAGAAATGGCTAATTAGCCCTGGACATACAGTTTAAGTTTGGAAATGTACAGAATTTAAAAGTTGCCTGAGAAAATATGCCATTGTTTTGAATTGTTTGAAATCTAAATAATCCATACAAACTAAGAATTTTATCGAAGTGTAAAAGAAAAGGGCATCTACCTAGATACAAAAGCATGCATTTACAACCAACAAGGTTTCTAAGTTGTTACTATGGTAACTGAGGTCTTAATTCAAGGCCTATTTGGGGTTCAAATGTTTTTCGGCATTTATCAAATTAAAACAAGTGATAGATACATCTATATATGGGATTTTCTTTTTCTTTTGAGGTGAAACTGAAGGTTTTAATCAGATTATTTAACACAGTGAAAGAAAGATCCATTGTTTAAAATTTCTGTCTCTCAAACATAATAAATACTGCTAACAAGATGGTCTCTAATTTTGTCAGAATAGAGGCCCTTGACTCTATATGAGGGTCTCTTGGTGGTAGATGTGTCACGATAAGATAAGATACATGCACAGGGTGTGATCCAATACCTCTATATCTGATGCAGTGGTTGTAAACCAGTGCTATTTCAATTTAACAAAGGGGGCAGGGAGAGATGGTTACAGAGTGAAGACCCTGGACTTACCTACTCCACATTCTAACAGCTAGATTGCAGCAGAAAGACAATGATCCTTTAAAGAAAAACATGATTATAGCATGTTCTAGGAATATTGTGTAGAGGAGGGGTACCCCAGTGACCAATGGAATAGGCCAAGTAGGTAGCCTCTCTATGTGGGCAATTGAGCCCTGGAAGCACGGTGGACACCTACCGGCAGAGTGGAACTGGCAAGTAGGAATTTACATACTCTCCATTCACAGATATAAGAATAATCCAGTATGAGATACAGAAGCTGACAAACAGTGGCAGGTCTCCGTAGACATTGATACAACCTTTGTGAGATCTTGGAAGGAACCTAGAAGCAGACCTGCCACAGTAGACCGCCACAGATCATCAGAGCAAAAATTGGCAAGATACAGGACAGGACTGGAGACAGACCTGCTAAGGCAGGCATCCCTGCAGTTCTCAGTGAGCTTCAGGGAGGATTCTGGAATCAGGTTCACTACACTAGGGCTTCATAGATCTCAGCAAGCCCAAAATGTGGAAAATATGACATGTTACAAAACAATATTTAAACTTAAAAAATGACAAGTAATGTTACATGCTTGAAGGTAATGGAGACCACAAAATGAAGTGCTCTGTGAAATATTTCTCAAGTAGAATAAGGTGAACAGAGAACTTATTCAAGGAAAAATGTACAGGAAAATTACTATGCCTGGGGAAGAAATTAATATATAATCCATGTAGCTAAAAAAACAATTGTTTATCTAAATGTAACAGGACCTACATCGAAACACATGAAAGTGAAACTAACAAGAGTTTACAACACCTAAATAATATTCAATGGATAGATCAACCAGACAGAAAACCAACAGGGAAACAATACCCTTCTGTAAGGTATTATTTCAAATGAACTATCAGACATTTATAGGGCAAAACCCAGAAGCATCTGCATATAAATTATCTTCAAGTGTTCGTGGAACAATTTCCAGGACAGGGGCCTCCCTGGTGGTGTAGCTGTTAAGTGCAGCGCTGTGGCACTGACAGCAGCGGTGACTCGAGTTCGATGCCCAGCCAGGGAGATTCCCACATGGCATGGCAGATCTCTCCTGCCTCACCCGCTGCTTCCCTCAGCAGTGTATTTCTGTCGATCGGACTGTGCTGCTCCCCACTGTATCTCTGGTGAACCCTCTCACTGCCCCATGCCCCTGGCCGGTACCCCAGCTTGTATGTATAAATAAATAAATTTAAAAAAAAAATTTCCAGAATAGAACACAAGATGGGTCACAAAACAAGTGTTAATACATTAGTAAAGATTAAAATCATGTCAAGTATCTTCTCTCATGTAAATAGTATTAAACTGGAAGTCAATCACAAAACTAAAGCAGGAAATATCTGTAGAAAGTAGAGATTGAACAACATACACTGAATTATGATTGGGTTAATGAGGGAATTTTTTTTAATTGTTATTTATGTCTTTTACATTTTATATTCCCCCTGGGCAGCCCACCACCAATTCACCCGTGATCCATCTCCATGGTCCCCTGTATTCTCCTCTCTTCCATTTTGTGCCCTTATCCTCCCCCCCCCCCCCGCATCGCTGAGTGTCTCTCTCCCACCCGGCCTCCCTATAGTCCTGTTATAAGTGAAACCATTCGATATTTTTCTCTTTCTTTCTGGCTTATTTCACTGAGTATGATTCCCTCTAATTCCATCCATGTCGCTGCAAATTGAATGTGTTTATCTTCTTTCCATGCTGAATAGTATTCCATTATGTATATGCACCACATCTTCTGGATCCAATCATCTATTTTTGGACATCTGGGTTGCTTCCATACCTTTGCTATTGTGAATAGTGCCGCAATGAACATACAGGTGCATGTATCCTTTCGGATTAGTGTTTTTGTGTCCTTCGGGTAAATTCCCAAAAGTGGGATTGCTGGGTCGTATGGAAGCTCCATGTTTAGCAGTCTGAGGAATCGCCATACAGCCTTCCACAGTGGTTGGACCAGTTCACATTCCCACCAGCAGTGTAGAAGAGTTCCTTTTTCTCCACATCCTTTCCAGCATTTGTTATTGCCTTCATTTTTAATGTGTGCCATCCTCA
>PVIJ01005232.1:70099-106385 GCA_004024925.1 Scalopus aquaticus
TTTGCATTTCCTTGATTATAAGTGATGTTGAGCATTTTTTCATGTATCTGTTGGCCATTTGCTTTTCTTCTTTGGAGAAGTGCCTTTTGAGCTCTTCTGCCCATTTTTTGACTGTGTTGTTGGCTTTGTTTTTGTTGAGTTGTGTGAGTTCCTTGTAAATTTTTGTTATCAGTCCTTTATCAGATGTATTGTGTGCAAAATCTTTTCCCAGTCGGTAGGGTGTCTGTTAGTTTTGGTTAATGTCTCTTTTGCTGTACAGAAGCTTTTTATTTTGATGTAATCCCATCTGTTTGTGTTAATGAGGGAATTACAGAAGAAATTTAAAATACATAGAAAGAAATGAAAATGAATATGCAATTTGCTAGAAACTATTGGACACAACAAAACAATGACCTAGAGAGAAGTTTATAGCAATATATCACCCTATCAAGAAACAAGAAAGAATAAAAAATTACACTGGTCAACAAATTTTTACAAAAGTCATGCTACTCAAAATTAATCATTTCCTATCAATTTGTATGTGCTCAACACAAATATGACAGTCAAATTATAATTTTGGCTCTAGTTTTTTTTTTTTTTTTTGTAATCTGCAAAACTCAGCTATGTTTGCATGACGAAATGCATGCCAATAGTAATAGGCCTATGGTTAATACCTGAAAAAATCAAGTCATAGATGACCTCTTAGATTTCTTCCCTTGTCTCTTGTACAACTGTTCAAGAATAGAATGGATGGAAGATGGTTTCCATTGTGCAAAAGCACAGCCTTAAGACTCAGTTTAAGAGTCTAGAAATAGTCTCCATTCTTGTGGGTCATGAGTAATTCCTAAGGCATTCATGAGGCCCTCAATATCAGAACAGAATACCAAAGTCCTTTCCTTTGTGAAGAAATGTTCTAACTGCTGGTGGCATTTTTGATATAAAATAATTGTGACATATTCTTCTAGAAGATTCCATTGTTGGAGTCTTGATCTTAGCAATTCTGCCTTGTTCTTGGATAAGTCCAAATCAGAAACCAGGTCATTTAGTTCTTCCTGTGTTAGGCTGTGTGGGGTTGATAATGCACCACAGTGAAAATCTGGATCACTGCATGCTGGTGGAACAGAAGAACAGTTTGGTTCACCCTTGTCCTCATCAGATGAATCAAGAGAATATTCTGCAGGAGGTTCTGGAATAGGTTTCCCTCACCATGTGGAACTGGTCTCAATGCAGACAGGATGTTTGGGTAGACTATTCTGGACTTCTTTTGCTTTGTTATTCTGCCAGAAAAGAGGAGGAACCAAGCAGAAGTCACAGTCTTTCATGTGGTTGCTTGGCTCTATCCACACCATGGGGACTGCAAACAGCATTGATGGTCTTTTGCCATTTAACCACTGTGAAAACTATGTCGTACATGTAGCACAGCATATATGCGGGGCCCAAGGCTTGTGTTAGTCACCAACCTTGCATCTGAAGTAAAGATGATAAGCCTTCTTCACTTGAGAAGTGATAATTTTCTTCTGGTTGGCAAATGTCACTTCCCCACAAATAGAGCAGAAATTGTTCACGCTATTAACACACTTTTGCAGCATAACTTTTTCTGTATTGTGTTTAAATGGATAAAAATAATAACAGTTCTGTGGAACAGTAGCTTAAATTGTCTTGCACAAAGTTGAAATATTTTCAATGCTCAACCTTTCTGACAGGGCTTTCTATAGTGCACTGCTGATGTCAGCTTACTTCAGCAGCCGCCTGGCAGTAGTATTGCATTGCATTAGAAAATGAAGCAATCAACTCTGGATGATGTGTGCATGACGGTATTATGCAATGCAATGCAATATTACATCATTTTAGGCTGATTTAGGATGTTGTTGCAGTCCTACTGAATAAATGTACACGGTGAAACATATAAACTGAATTATATGAAATATTTTCAAAACGAGAGCTAATAAAAAATGTCCAGGGTTATATTCATGTTCAGCACACGAAGATACTACAGATTAGGGCCTTTTTAAGTTAACAACAATCTCACCGTTGGCCAGTGTTATCTAACATTATATCTTAAGGTATTAAAAAGAAAAACAAATGTAAACACAAATTCATATTAGGATGGAAATAACAAAGTGCACATGAATGAATCAAGTCAAAAAGAATTTCAAAATATCAATTTATATGAAACCACAAAAGACCCTGAAAAGCCAGTTATTTTGACAGAAAAAGTGGAATAAAGATATCACTCCAGACTTCAAACAACATACAAGGCCATATTACTAAAAAAACAGTATGGTATTGAAATAAAAATAGACACAAAGGTCAATGGAACAGTATCAGCATACCCAAAATATATCTGTGTTTTTATGGACATTTAATATAAAACAAGGGAGAAAATTTCATACCAGAGAGAAAATAACAACTTTTCAACAAGTGGATAGCCACATTTAGAAAAGGAAACTAGATCACACACACATATCATAGACAAAATAATAATAATAATAACTCAATGTGGTTTAAAGTCTCATATGTAAGGTTGGAAACATAAAACATATGGAAGAAAATATAGGTAAAACATTCCATGTCAGCTTCTGGGATGTTTTGGATACTTGATTTCAATAGCAAGGAAAACAAAAGCAAAAATAAACAAATGGGACTACAGCAAGTTAGAAAAGCTACTTCATAGTGAAAGAAAATAAATATCATTAAGGGGGCCTCCCTGGTGGCCTAGAGGTTAAGTCTCAGCACTACCACTATGAAGGTCCTCCACAGTGTCCTGAGTTCGAAACGCAGCCAGGGAGCTAACCCACATGACACAACAGATCTCTCCTGTTCACCCACTGCTCCCTTAGTAGAGTATTTCAGTAGATTTGCCTATTCTGCTCTCCACTCTGTCTCTGGTGAAACCTCTCAGCCCTTGCACCTCTGGCCAACACCCCAATTATTCTATGCAAAAATATCATAAAAATAAATATATCATTTTTTTCAAGAAACTATCATTAAAATAAAAATACACTATTCTGAATTTAAAAAATGTACAAAATACATATTACAAAAGACTAATATAATACCCAGATCTGCAAAGAACTCACATAATTCAACGAAAAAGAAACAAAGACCCCCCAAATGGAAAAAATTAGCAGAAGAGCTGAAGAGACATTTTTTCCAAAGAAGACCTACAGATGTCCAATAGGTACAAGAATATACATACACCACTAATCATCAGGAGAATTTAAATCAAAGCCTAAATGGGATACCACCTCACACCAGTGAGAATGTTCCATATCAACACAAATGGAAACACGGGTTGGCAATGATAAGGAGAAAAAGAAACACTAGTATAATGTTGGTAGGGCTATGGACTAATTCAGTGTCTTTGTAAAACAGTATAATGATTCCTCAAAATATTAAAAACCTTACAATAAAGCAATTTTACTCTCAGATATCTTCCAAAGAATATGAAATTACTAAAAGAAGGGTTATGTATTCTTATGTTTACTGCAACACTGTTTACATTAGCCAAGTTATGGAAACAACGTAAATACCCAAGGACACATAGTTGGATTACAAGACTTGGTATATATACATATAGAATACCGCTCAACTATTAATAAAAGATGAGCTCTTGCCACTTGCAACAGCATAGATAGAACTGGAAATGGTTAAACTAAATGAAATATGTCTGAGGGATTAAGACAGTCAAATAACAAATTACTTCGCTACTGTGAAATATAGAGTAGAAACATAATCAAAGTAACTCCTAACTAAACTAAAACACATCCTAGAGATATGTTTGAGAATTGAGGCTTCTTGAGGGAGAGGCAGGTGGGGTTGGGGGAAAGAGGGGAGGTGGGAACAAAAGAGGGAGTGTCCTGTGATTTAGGGTTGAGGACTGTTGAATATATAATAAATTGATGGTGTGGTAACAAACATCTGAGGCGGTATTAACTTATTTCCCTAAATCATTATACAGTGTTGTAAACCAACATTACCTCAAAAGAGAAAAAATAAAAATCTCTCTACTCAGTAGAGAAATTGTAAAGCATGCTTTTTCGATGAGAAAAGCAACAGTGAGGTTAAGGCTTTGGCCTCAGTACAATTTATATCAACAGGAAATTGAATCAACCTCCTAAGATTGAGTCTGAAAAGGGGATCATAGTAACGAACTTTTTCTAGGCATTGAGAATGGTAAGTGGGTTGACTCATTGAAATCATCAGGCTTTCATGCTATTTCTGTGTAAGTTAATTCTGACTGATTTTTAATTAGAGTCTAAATGTCAGTTTTGTCAGTGGGAATCTAGTTTTGATTACCTCATTTTTCTCACCAAGTAATCAGAGTTTGATGCCCCCAGAAAGGTAACCTAATACTGAGTACTTGTGCTCTCCGTGGAACAGGATCTCAAAATTAACACAGCACAAACTACTTTGCAAAGTTTCTTTATTTTGGCTTCAAAGGTACGTAATTAATTTTGACTAAAACTATAATCAATGTATATACTCATATCTATAGCAAAAAAGAAAGAAGGAAAGAGAATGAGGAAAACTAGAGTCCAAAATATTTGGTAACAAAAATATACAGTTCCAAACCATATAAAGCTGTATAAATATGCTCTTGATTGAGTTCACTTTATAAAATGAGTGAATAAGAGTAAAAAGAATAGAGGAAGTAGAATAAGCAAAGATATATTGGCAAGAAAGAGCTTTTCAAAAGAAAATAAAAAAAAGGGAAGAAGCAAAGTTCAGAATAAGGGCATAGTTCATGGTTTACAAAAATAATTGTATCAATGAGCAGTTATGCTCCCCAACAGAAAGTCGTGTAAAAACACATTTAGTGTTCTTTTTTTTTTTTAATTTATACATACAAGCTGGGGTACAGGCCAGAGGCATGGGGTGGCGAGAGGGTTCACCAGAGACAGAATGGGGAGCAGAACAGGCAGATCAGAAACACACTGCTGAGGGGAGCAGTGGGCAATGCAGGAGAGGTCTGCCGCACCATGTGGGATTCTCCCCGGCCGGGCGTCGAACTTGCGTCACCGCTGCCGACAGCTCCACAGCGCAGCGCTTAGCCGCTGCGCCACCGGGGAGGCCCACATTTAGTGTTCTTTATAAAGTCAGTTGCCTCAGAATGCTATTGAGAAGCTGTCATCTGGAAATATAATGTACAATGATATAATGTTAAACATAGCAGAATGTGGAAAATATGGCATATTATAAAACAATATTAAAACTTAAAAAAAAAGACAAGTAATGTTACATGTTTAAAGGTGATGGAGATCATGAAATGAAATGTTCTGTGAAATATTTCTTAAATAGAATAAGGGGAAAAACAAATATACTCTTATTATATCTTCAATACATTTTAGAGAAGAGTATTTATCATACTGGCTATTATAAGTCATCTTATTATCCTGGTAAGCATATTCCTTTTGAGAAGGATGTCTGAGGAAGCTACCAGAACTTCTTGAAATGCATTGTAAAATCATTTAACTTTCCTAACAACTTTACCAACTGGAATAAAATCATTTTTATATTCAAAGTGATTTTTATGTAGTTTTCCCACCTGGTGTGATAATGTAGTGAACAAGTAACACAGGTACTATGATCTGTTTTAGTGTGAATTAATTTGTTTTCTGTAATAAATTAAATTTCATGTAAAAGTGAGTTACAAAAACTAGGTTTCTTAGAGTTTCATGAACCTAGGTTGATTATGTGGTAAGAATGCTAAAATGGGTGGACTGATTAATTTCATTATATATAATTGTGTTACTATACTTACTTTAAATACTTAATTTTCAATAAAATGAATGTCTCATTATGAATTTAGTGAAATAAAGTACATATAAGCATATTCTTTTTTTCTGAAAATGCCATTGATAAGAATAGTGCTTAAAATTAACAGGAAAGTAATGAAGCATTTCAATAGTAAAGAAAAACATTTGATGTCTGCAAACTTACTATATATTGATCTGTTTAAATGACTCTTTTCCTCAGAGTATGGTTTATATATCTCACTTACCAGGTGAGCCTACTTGATGTAAACATTCACAAATTAATTGAAGTATAGTAGGAACTCTTTCAGCAAGTTTGAATTTGAATTTGTCATGAATGATGTATTATTTTTGCTTACTTTAGGTTAGTCAGTGTACTTGGCAGGAATCAGAATGACTGATGACTTACAGTATGAAGATTTTCCTAACACAGGATGGTTGTAAAAGAACACGACTGAGAGGTAAACAGTTGAGATGGAAATAAGTAAACCTTCGTTGAAATGTGCATTATGCAATACCAATTCAAAGAGCTGACTATAAACAGACACTAATATCAGGTTTCTAGTGCTTTCTAGCTTGGGGTTCATTTTCTGCCAAAAAATGAAATTCATTCTGAATTGTCCCCAGAAATTAATCTTCTGCTATGTGTTAAATCAAATATATGAAGTAGGCACAGGAAGCTGATGCAATAGTTTGTAACTTATAGTCAGAAAATTTACCAAAGTTCATGCTTTTTATAGACAGTTAAACAGAGAGCAGGCCTTTGGTTTCACATAAGATTGACATTATAATTTATCCAGCACCTCATGCATTCTTCACCTCCCTTTCTGTTCACAGACGTTTTCTGCATCTCTTTTAGTACCCCATAGCTGTGCTACAGGTTGTGTATCCAGGTGAGCCAAATACACTATCATTTGTGTGGTGATCTAATCCTCTTGTTTTGCAGGCTCACAAAGCTGGATCAATAGTCCATTTCTTTCTGACATGGGCATACAGCCTTACTGCCGCTTTGCTCTCTATAGGGGAAATGCCAGAAGTTATCATTTTTCCATTTCAAGGTAACATCTGCAAGTTCCGTAGAGATTCTTTGTATTCCTGTTTTTATAGTCTTAGTTCTAGTTTTCTTTCTGGGCTCAGGAGTGTTGAGGAAAGTGACACTATCGTTGTCATCCTAGCTGCTGGTCAGAAGATTTATTTTACTTTTACTTCCACGGTATACTGTCTTCCTGTTCTGACTCCCTATCTGCACAAATTTTCACTCTGTCAGTGTCTCAACTCTCATCTTTCCATTAAATATATCTGTACCTCCTTAGAGCTCTGCAGTGCATCCCCTTGCTTCCTGGATGCAAGGGCAAATAGGATCAGTGCTTTATCAGCAGAGGGGATTTTGGGTAAGTGCTTTTGATCTGGAGACTTCACTAAAAAGGAATAATTTATTCATCAAAATTCCTTCCCAATAAAAATAAATTTTGGATCAATTCCTGATTTCACAATTTTTATTTGTACTTTTCACAAGTGATTGTGAAATAAAAAAAACAACAACAACATGATGCTGTGAGATGGAGATGCTGGCTTATGTGTCATCTTACATCAGGGTTCTTGGAGAGTAGCAACTGAGTCTACTCATTATTTCTCTTAGTCAAATTATATAAAATATGCTTGAATTTTTATCCATGTATAGGCTAGATACTAGTCACTATTTCTGGAAAGAACTAATACAGTAACCAGAAAATAAATAGCTTGGATTTTAAAGCTGTAGTGAACATTAATCTATGCATTTTAAAGCCCTCACTATCTAAAAGTAACTCTTCCTTGGTGTTAGATGATACAATGACCTCAAATGTGCCTCAAAATAAAATGTGCCTCAAAAATGGGTTGACTCTAAATACTTTACATGCATAAATACATTTAGCCTTTTGTGATAATGGGGGAAAATAGGCTGATGTTTGATCTTTGTTCTTTCTCTCACAAGGCAATAGACCATAAATAAAATTCTAGAAACTCATAAATAATCATTATATCTACTAAATCATGACTACCAAGCATGGGAATGAGAAAAACACCAAACAGAAAACTCATAAATGGTCTGTCTTTCTTCTTTCAAGTTCCCCTTCACTAAATTGCTCCCTAAGCCTGACCTTCTGATTCTACAAACTCAGTTGTTTTGCTTTAACTACAAAGGTTAGTAAAAGCAATGAAAAATTATATGTGTGTGTATACACACACTATTATATATTATGTGTAATATATTTTATCTATACATATACTATCTATGATTTTACTACATACAATATATGCTATATAGATAATGTAAATATTCTAAACTAGATATACTATATATACTCTCTACATATAAGAGAGTGGAAGTCAGTTATTCCATAATAGACCAACACAAATAAACTATATCGAAATAAAAAAGTGTAATATAAAAGAATGATCATATAGTTAGAATAAAAAATATTGTTGGATTTTCCTTTATTTCAGGTATGCTACTATTTTAAATATATTATTTCTGCTATAGTCTCTTTATTTGGGCAATGACCAAACCTATTAGGTAGATATTAATATCCCCATTTCATAAATAAGGAAAATTAAGCTTAGAAAGTTTAAATTTCTTATAAAAAAAAACACCTTTGAATTAAGGTAGGCTTAGAATTTCAACCCATGATTGCCTAATAGCAAAATACGGTTATTTTAATTATATCATCCTGCCTTCTTAGGCCCAAAGATTTCCAAGTGATAACTCAGTTAAATAATAACTCAGTTATTATTTTATTTTAATCATCCCAAAACACTGAATATTCACTCATCCATCCAACATTTATGAAACAAAATCTGATCCTGTCTCTTATTCCACATGAAATATTTCATTATTTCAGATCTGTTTAAGAATGTTTTGTAATGGTTTGTAGGACATATATGAAACATCATGAAAACAATAGTCTTATTTATTCATTTCTTCTGCTCCACTTCACTGATTCTATTTAAAATAATGTCAATATGTTATTTTTGTAAGGAAGAGAGGCAGCTTCAAAAAAATTGTAAAAAATAAAAATGAGGAACATTCACCAGCTTTAGTGACTGAAAAGCAGCACCATGCATCTACTCTAGTTATTTCTCCTTCACCCTTCACTGGTTCTGGAGAACATCATTTCCACATACCATGTTCAGTGCTAATATCTAAATGTTGGTTGTTTATTTGTTAGCTCTACTGAATTGGGCCATAATCATCCCCTACTCTTACTGCCTGGGTATGCAAGAACAAATATCCTAGTTATTCCCAGAAAAGAAAGAAAGAAAGAAAGAAAGAGAGAGAGAGAGAGAGAGAGAGAGAGAGAGAAAGAGGGAGGGAGGGAGGGAGGGAGGGAGGAAGGAAGGAAGGAAGGAAGGAAGGAAGGAAGGAAGGAAGGAAGGAAGGAAGGAAGGAAGGAAGGAAGGAAGGAAATATGGTTTGCAGTTTTTACTTATATGGATATGATTTCTGAGAGGCTAGAAACTTTCATGTGCAATGATCCTAGTACTCATCCTGCCTCTATCCTATCAATAGCATTTTTGATATTTGATCCCCAAACACACTGCGTTACTTTCTATTCATTGCCTTATATCTCAGGTCTTCTTTCATTACTGGTAGTTAAAATAGTTTTATTGAATATGGCATAAACTATGCTGAGAAAGGTGGAGGTAAGCTTAAATAATATTGGTTATTGGGAACTTTTTTCCTTGTATATTTTCACTTAGGTTTATGTAGACAGGAAACTGAAAAGCTTTTTTTTGTTTTGTTTTGTTTTTTTATGCATTGTTGGGTCTGTTCTCTTTGTAGCCTGTTTTCCATTTCTGTTTTCCTAAGTGACTGCAGAAGTCAATAAATGCTAGCTAACTACTACACAAATGATGTGTAGCAATATGACATAACTTTCCAAATTTTATATAATTAGCAATAATTCTTCTCAGAAGTTGACAAAATATTGGTTATTGTGATTGTGTTTCATATTGTCTATGGCCATAGGAAGCCTTCAAAGATATAACTAGCTTGTGACACAATTGGGAGAAATTCTACTTAGTTCTTCATTTTTATAACTCTATAGTAAATTATTACTCCCTCACCAAAAGGATGAACCTGTGTTTTTAATTTAATTTGTCTATATGTGAAATGCAATTTCCTTTGAGTTGCTAAGTATTGAAATAAATTTATCAATTACATGCTCCCACACTTTGGTAAGGATTATAATTTATAAACTTAATTTATAAAGAAGTTTCTAAGTCTCTACTAAATTTACTAAATGCACTATAGGGCATTTACTAAATCCATTCAGAGTAGAACTATAAATAATTTAAACTGCTGCACTTGTCAGGGTAAATGAGCAAATCTATTTTGATGTAATGGTGTTGTTTACTCACTAATTTGATGGAGCTACTATTTTCCCATAGGTTTTTCCATCAAGAAAAATGAATGCATATCTATATGTATTGAGCACTAGCAGTCACATATATTATATTATGGGCTATATTTATACTACATAATTAAAAGATGTCCCAGTAAACTACCTCTTTTCTGTGGACAAACCACATAACATTTATCTAGTTCATTGTCAGTTGGTGTGGCAAGCAGGGATTATACCAATTTGATATTATCACAGACTTATTCAAATCTAGTATAAAACAACACCATGTTTAATTTTTTGAGCTTATTCATTGTTATCCTTATTGAAATATGCATGACCAAATTGTGAAACATGGAAATTTATTACTCAGTGTTTTTACTCAATACGATAATTATTTTCTCCAATTACTTCATAACATAGCATGTGTTATTAACCATACTCTTTCAGAGTGAAATCTGATGCTTCTGGGAAGCATAGTGGTAAAGACTTCTTCTGAAGATTATCTACAGTGTAAAATATTCAATTGCCTACTCAGTAGTTTTCTGGGATGAAAATGTTAAGATGCCTTGTTGACACTGTCCATTTTCTTATAGCTCGTGTGTAAAAAAAATAGAGACTGTCTATCATGTATGCTGGACAGAAAGGTAAAATGAATGCAGCAACCTTTTCCAGAAAAGGAGAGTTAACATTCCTTTACAGGTCCTTCTTCTATTCCTCTTTTTCCACTCAAATAATTTGCTGCTTAAAATTGTGATTTTTTAAAACCTCATATGAATTGTTTCATTAGCTCATATCTTAGTATGTATAACACTTTCAAATCTGTCTCCAATTTTAAAAGTTCGACACCTTTATATATACACATGCACACATAGACATATATATGAGTTTAAAATAGACTTGCAATTAATTAAATTTTGAAATCAACCTATAGAAAAACTGAAAAAAAATTACTAAGTGAAGAAGAAAAGGATAAAAGGAAATATATATGTGTAACACCCTCAACTTCATAGAGTAAATTTAACACCTTCTTTACATTCCTCAGTGTCGAATGCACCACCAGATAAAAACCATAAAATACTTTTCTTTTTTTGGACATAGACCTGAGGTTCACTGAACAGGAAGAGGCAGTTTTTATAATTTCTGCAGTTTGTATAAATTCTAATTTTCATTTCAAAATCACATATAAACTTAAGATCAAAGATGACTATGTTAATGTTAAACTGTAAGACTCAAAGAATGTATTGAAAAGTTATGGATAGAATATGTCAACCCATCAATGTATCCCCTCAGTGGACAATGTTTACAAATAATCTGATGCAATTTAAATCAGCATCTTCATTTTAGATATAATTATATGAAGATATATGTAGAACTTCCGAATGATTTATGTGTCCTATTTATTGTTGCTTTGTGGTTCAAGTAAAATTTAATACTTTCTGGCTTTAAAAACTAATATAAAAGTAACTGTTCTTTTGCTTTTGGCAATAATAGGCATCTTGATTTAAAGTTAAAATAATAAACCAAATTATATAAAATACACACACTAATAAAAGGAGACAAAGGGGTAATATGAAGTAGAAGAAATATTTATATCCTGGGCCTCCTTGGTGGTGGAACAGTTTAAGTGCAGCACTGTGGAATTGTCAGCAGCTGTGGCACCAGTTCGATGCCTGGTGGGGGAGATTCCCATATGGCGCAGCAGACCTCTCCTGCCTCACCCGCTGCTCCCCTCAGCAGTGCATTTCGGTCCATCTGCCTGTTCTGCTCCCAACTCGGTCTCTGGTGTACCCTCTCACTGCCCCACACTTCTAGCCTGCACCCCAGCTTGTATGCCAAAATAAATAAATCTTAAAAATAAAAGAAATATTTATATCCAATATTAAATTACAAACTATATATTAATATACTTCATGTGCAGTAAGTTTTAATATTGGAGTACCTATCACAAATTCTATGCATCTATATTGTGTGAGTAATTAACAACTATACATTTTTGCATTTATAAATTAAAATACCATAAGATACATATTGCCTGCCATTTAGTGACCTTAAGTTATGTACATCCTATCAAAAAATAATTGGAAGTTACACATTGTTTCATATTGCATAGACCACAATTAAACTATAATTGCACTTCCAAATATAATTTTGCAATACTAGTCTGTAAAGTTGTGTTTACATAATATTGCATATATTTCTTTTTGAAATTATTTCATGAGAGGATATAATATGAATATATCATATTTTCTGCTCCTTTAATTACCTTTTTCATCTGTTCTTCTTTCCCAATACTCTTTTCCTCTTTTCTCTATTCACAAATGTATCTTTCATATATGTGTATATATGTACACATGCATATATAGAGAGCAAACACCATTATCATGAAAACAAGTAAGGGTTAAGGAATTATTTGTAGACATTTGCTAATTGTTAATCTAATGCTGAATAAAACCAAATCTATGACATATGTACATAGAGTTATACATATAAAAGGAGAAAATAAATTGAATGTCACACAGAATTGGTTCGTGTATTTTTCTTAGGCAGCTCTTTTTCATATAGAAACAAAGTTGAAACTAAATTAGCCATGAAGATTATTCATTCCATTTGGTAATCACAAGTAGTACTGAGTAGTACAGCTATATCAGAGATTTGACATATTCATACATGAATATTTTTATGAAGTAGGCTTTGATTAATTTATGTTATAAATAGAAAATTATTGTTGTTAAATCAATCACTATGACAAAAATTTTAGAATACAATAAAAAATATCTAATAATATAGTTGAAGAAAAATATAAGTATCAGAAAAATACATTTGCTGTATATACATGAATACATATATACAACATGTTCATTTGCATATGAATTTTAATTATTCAACATAAAATAGAGTCTTCTTAATTGAGCTTCACCTCAATTTTGTCTTATTTTCTTTTTTTTTTAAGATTTATTTATTTATGCATACAAGCTGGGGTACAGGTCAGAGGCGTGGGGAGGCGAGAGAGTTCACCAGAGACAGTTGGGGGCAGAATAGGCAGAACCACGGAAATACACTGCTGAGGGGAGCATCAAGAGAGGCAGGAGAGGTCTGCCCCACCACATGGGAATCTCCCCAGCTGGGCGTCAAACTCGCGTCCCTGCTGTGGACAGCTGCGCCACCAGGGAGGCCCTTGTCTTATTTTCATGTGGAATACATTAAATCATAAAACCCCACATGTAAGTACTATCACATCTACAGCCTGATTTCTATCCATGTCCAAGGCGATAACCCACATATGGTGCGACAGACCTCTGCTGTGTCCCCCGCTGCTCCTCTTAGCAGTGTATTTCAGTGAATCTGGCCTGTTTTGGTCCCCTGTCTGTCTCTGGTGAATCCTGTCTCCCCTACTTCCCACCTCTGGTCTGCACCTAGTTCCTCTATGAAAAAAAAAATAGAGAGAGCAGGTTTGGGATATGAATTGCTTGCATTACTTGTAGGCCTGCAACTTAATTGCAGGTGTAAGGAACTTCAGAGTACTTTGACTCTGGCATGATTGTGGGTAATATTTGAAATGTAGTTTTGGTTTCCTGAATACATATAATTGCTAGATACTTCACTGATGACTCATGGTATACATAAGGTTGAGAAATAAATAAAACATTGTCATTTTAACCAACAAAATTTGGGCTTGGTTATTTGTGTAATATAATTGGACTCATCCTAGCAAACTATTTCAGAAGTAATTTTTTTGAAATAGATTTTGAAGTTTTTGACAATAAACATGATGAAAATGGAGTAATCAATGGACACCATTATACACTAAGAAATGGTTGGATTTCAGAAACCTGACGAAATATAAATATAAATAGAATATTAGAGTTGTTTCAGTTAAGTATAACTAAAAGAAAAATTGCTACACTTTTCACTTCAATTTTTTCATGTACACGCGGGACCTCCAGGTCAATGTAAAATAAAAATAGTGAGACAAATTAATTTTGCTTTGCTCCCAATCTTATGTGGGAAATAATTATCCTTTACAATTAAGTTGGATGCTAATCCTAAATTATTAAAAGATCTCTTTAGAAAACTAATGAAGTTATTATCTAATCTTAATTAGCTCAGAATTTTTATCTTTTAGGATTGCTGAATGTTATTATATGAGTTTTCTGCATCTGATTATTCATATCAACTGATTTTTCTTTTTTAGACTGTTTTGAATGACATATGTTTCCCAAATTTCCAAGCAACTTTTCATTCTGGAATGAGCCAAAATTGGCTATGATGCCTTAGTAGTTCTATATTTTACTGTCTTTGATTTGATAAAATTTTGTTAAGATTTTTTTCACTATGTTCATGAGTAAAACTGTTCTGTGGTAGTTGTTTTGTTCTGTCGTTAAAGTCTTTGTCTGGTTTGGGTACTGATCTCATAAAATGAGGTGAGGAAGTGCTTTGTCCTCTCTTACTCTCCAGAAGAGCTTGTGTACAAGTCATATTATTTCTTAAATTTTTAGATAGCCAACTAGGCAGGTGTGGGATTTTCAATGTGATAGTGTTTTATTTCAAATTTCATTTTTTTAAAGATACAGATTATTTCAAATATCTAGGATAACTCAACATATCCAGTTTTTCTTAAATGAGATTTGGTAGTCTCTTTCAAATAACTGTCCATTTGAAGTCAGTTTTTAAATCTTTGGTGTAAAGTTGTTCAGAATATCTTCCTGTAATAATTTGACGTATGTCCTGTCTGTAGTGTCTGTTGTGACAAACATGTTTACTGGTTAGCTTTCCACACATTCATTGATAGTGGCCGAAGACAAGGTATTCCCACATCAGTACAGAACTAGTTATCTCATCAGTTTGCCTTGCCCTCTACCTCACTAGATGCAATGAGTAGTTGCTAAAGGACATGTTATATATGTAGTGAGTTTGCATCATAGCTGAATAACCCCAAGTTCAGAAACACAGTCTTTTACAGGAACTTCTGGTAACCTTACCTAGGATTTATCCCAGAGAAAGATTTTATATTTGTATTTATACTTATATTTTGCTTATTTACATTTATATCATGGAGTAAACAAATTCGTCTTTTACTGAGGAGAATGACATAGTCTCTTCCAGTCTGTTTCAGGTTCTTTATAAAAACTGTGCAGAAGAAAACTTGTTAAAGCCTTGTGTATTTTTTTTTTTTTTGGTTGAAATAGCACCGGTTTACATTTTTGTTAGTTTCTTGGAAAAAATATGTTTTCCCCACTCAGATGTAGTCACTGTCACATTCCCACCACAAAAACATCCATAGTCTTCTTTTGTACTCTCTGCCCACCCTGTTCTCACACCTCTTCTTCCTCTACTTCTGGATGCCTCAGTTTTCTTGTCAGCTTTTAAGGTTTGTTTTCAAATTGTTTCTTTGTTTTAAACTTTGTTTTATCTATATTCCACATAAAAGTGACACCATCTGTACTTAGCTTTCTCTAAATTTATCACTGATTTGACTTATGTAGTGTCTTCCAACTCCATCCATGTTGCCAAAATGAATGAGTTTATATTTTTTGAACAGATGTAGTGTTGTTTGTGTATATATATACTGCATCTTTTTTATCTGATTTTGAGCAATTTATTATTCCATAAATTGACTATTGTAAATTGTGTTGCAATAAATGTGGGATTGCAGCTTTTCTTTCAAATTAGAGTTTTTGTATTCTTTGTATAGATACCTAAGAATAGAATTGTTGGATCATATGGCAGATACATTTTTATTATTTGGAGAAACCACCACTCTACTTTCCATAGGGGTTATATCAGTCTACTTACCTACTAACAGTGTAAGTAGGAATGTTCCTTTTTGTCCCACAAACCCAACAGTATTTACTGAGACTGATGTTTTCAATATAGGGTATTCTCTCAGGTGTGAGTGGTGTCTTCTTGAGGATGTTATTTGCAGTCCCCTGATAATAAGTGATGATGAACATTCTTTCCTGTGCCCATTGTCTTGTTTGTAACTCTTCTGTAGAGAATTACCTCTTTTGCTCTTCTACCCATTCTTTGATTGGGTTTTTATTTTGGTTTTTTTTTGTTGTTGTTGTTGTTGAGTTGTATGAGTTCACTATCTATCTTTGATAACAGCTCCTTGTCACATGTATGGTGTCCAAATATTTAATCCCATTTATTGGGATGTCTCTTCATTTTAGTTGCAGTTTCTTTATTTTTGCAGCATTTTTGGTTTGATGTAGTCCCAGTTTATAATTCTTTTGTTTTCCTTCCTGCTGTAGACTAAATTACAAAGATATCATTGAAATTTATGTCATGGAGTGCTTTGCATATGATTCTTCTATGTATTTTATGATTTTTAGGTCTTAAATCCAAATATTTTGTAAATATTTGTATATGGTATGAGATAGGGATCTAGTTCCATTCTTTTACCTGTAGCAGTCTAGTTTTCCCAACACCAGTTCTTGAAGAATCTCTATTTTCATGAATGTGTATGTGTAGTTATTTTGTTCTAGATTAATTGTCCATATCAGTTTGGTTTATTTCTGACCTCCCAATTCTATTTTATTGGACTCTGTGTTTGTACTTGTTATACTATCATGCTGTTTTAAGTATTATGGGTGTTATAGTATAGCTTAAAATACGAAAGTGTGATACCACCATTTTTCCCCTTTTTTCATCTGGATTGTTTTGGCTATTTAGAATATGTTATGGTTCCATGTGAATGTCAGTAATGTTTGTTCCATTGCTTTGAAGACCTCATTGAAATTTTTATTGAACCTATAAATTGCAATGAATAGAATGGTCATTCTGACAATGTTAATCTTCCAATCCATGATAAGACCATACTATTTCACTGTGTGTTCTATTTTAATATTTTCTATAGTTTTCTTTGTGTAAGTCTCTTACCATCTTTGTGTGGTTTACTCCTAAGTATTTAATGTTTTTGGTGTGATTGTAAATAGAGTGTATTCTTAACAATGTTCTCATGTAGGAAGGCAACCAATTGCTGTATATCAATTTATTAACCTGCTACTTTGCTGAACTGCTTTATTATTTTAATTAGGTTTTCCCATAAAGTCTTTACAGTTCTCTCTGTATATTATCTTGTCATCTGCAAATAATGGTAGCTTTTCTTCTTCTTTCCTAATTTGGATTTATTTTACATCTTTCACTCGCCTAATTTCTCTAGCTAGGACTTCTAGTACTATGTTCAATATTAGTGGTGAGAGTGAACATCTTAGTCTTGTGCCAGATCTTAGTGAAAAGTCTTAACACTTTCTAAGATAACATGGATAAATGTAAGACATCCACAGATAACAATTTCCCAAATTTTTTTTTCATGATTAGTCTGACTAATATTTATCACATTTAGTAATATTTCCGAGAAATTGAATTGGTCTCATTGATTTCTCCATTCTCAGTTGCCATAAATTTTAGTATTTCCTCCTCTGCTATTTGGATTGGCTATTCTTTTTTCTAGTTATGTAAGATGGAAAGTTAGATAAATAATTTGAACCCCTCTTTATCTTGTGTAATATAAGAAATTCTAGCAAATATCATTTTCGCTATATTACATAAATATCAATATGTTGTTTTGTCATTCACATTCTTCTAAAATATTTCCCCACCACTCTCCCTGTGCCTTCTTGCTCTTCACTCCCCCTTACTCTAAACTTCAGAGCCTTCAGGATGTTTATCAATGTTCACTATTTTTTGAAATTGTTTTATATTATGAGATTGATATATAAATGTTGAGTATTTGTTTTTATAGTTCTGACTTATTTTGCTGCATATAATCATCTTAAATTACCTCCAGTTTGTTGAAAATGGCTGCATTTCATCCTTTCTTGTTGGTATGTAATACTCTATCAAGTATATATACCACATCTTCTTGATCCAATAATCCACCCATGCACATTTAGGCTACTTCCATATTCTAGCTATTGCAAATGCTGCTAGGAACACTGTGGAACATATCTTTTGTTGTTGTTTATTTTTTTTATTTTGTGGATATAGGCCCAAGAGTGATTTTGTTGGGTAAAATTATATTTCTATTTTTTTTAAAAAAGATTTATTTATGTATACAAGCTGAGGTGTAGGCCAAAGGTGTTGGGGGTGAGGGGATTCACCAGAGACAGAGTGGAGAGCAGAACAGGTGAATTGATTGAAATACACTGCTGAGGGGAGCAGCAGGTGAGATAGGAGAGGTTTACTAAGGGAGGTTTACTGTCCCATGTGGGACTCTCCCTGGCCAGGGGTCAACCTTATGCTGCAGTGGCTCTGGATACCTTCATGGTGCTGCGGGTTAACCCCTTGCACCACCAGGGAGGTCCCTCCATTTTGTTATTTTAAGTTACATTTAGATTGCATTCCGCCATGGCTTCACCATTTCACTTTCCTACCAATAGTGTAATAGGATCCCTTTTCCCCTACATAGACTCCAACACTTATCATTAGGCTTTTTTCATATATGTAACATTCTCATGGGTGTGAGATGGTAACTCACTGTAGTTTTTATCTGCATCTCTAGCATTAGAAGTGAAAATGAACATTTTTTTAATTTGTGTTTGGCCTTCTAGATAGCTTCCTTGGTGTATTGTCTGTTCATATCTGTTATCCATTTATTATTTGGATTTTTTGAGAAAGCATCTTTTAATTTATCTTGTGATTTTTTTTTCCCTTTGACCCATAGGTTATACAGAGTTGTGATTTTCTTTTCAGCACCCATATTTTAAATCCAGTATATTTTTATTTTTTCTTTTAGATTCAAATATATTGAGGTTTTGTTTTTGTCTTCTATGTCTTACATCTTCATAATCATATTTTTATCTACTTTATTAAATATATGGAATATTTTTATAATTCTTATTTAAACTCCTCGTTATTATTAAATTATCTCTGTCATTTCTGGATATCTTTCTTTTGAATATGTTTCCTCCTAATCATGGACTATATTTTTATGTTTCTTGAAATACCTGGTTATTATTCATTAAATGCTGTATGTTGTAAATTTTATATTTTGCATGCTAAATTTTTGTTGTATACCTTGGAGATTGTATCATTTTATCTGTAAACATTTCAGTCATGCATAATCAATTTTAGTTCGTGAATATTACTTTTAAAGCTCATTATACTGCAATAACAAGAGGAGCTATTAGTCTAAATCTATTACTTAGGTTAAAATCTCAAATTCTCATCCTTTTCCTTTCTGAACCACAATATTGCTGCTCTCAATTCAAAAAGACCACGGGGCAATATTTCTATTATCCATTTCTTCGCTGATGACTAAAATGGCCTCCAAGCTAAAAATGAAGTGATTATTGGGCTCACATCAATTGTTTCCTCTTTTTCAGAGTTGGGTCCTGAACTGCTTATTTTCTAATGTCTAAAAAATAGATATTTCCCATATTTCTTCTCGTGTTCTGATTGTTATAGACAAAAGATAATCACGATCCCTATGAGACAATCATGATGGAATTCTGGAAGAATAATTTCACTTTTCTCTTGAACTTAAGACCATCAGTTGCCCATAATATCCCTGATACATCTAAGAAATTCCACAAAACATAAAGATGATTTTATATATATTGGGGGTTTTAGAGGAGAGAGAGATGACAACCAAGAATTGAGACACTGAAAACAAGCAATCTTTAATACTGCTAGTCTCTTAAAAGTACTTATGTAGGTCAAATTTTCATGTGTCACTCTTATTACTAAGTTTGCGAGATGGTTGTTTGAGTTAGGAGGTGGAGAAGATGGCAAAAATATTTTGCTTCCTCCTTTCTGAAGATGATCAATATTCACAGCACTTCATAAGAATTTGAAATGATTGATGTGAAATGTTCTGTTATTGCTTACATATGAAATATAACTAAAAGGCATAATGGAAATGGTAAATTTCATGTTTTGTAATTATTTAGATAAAATCACTACTAGAGTACTGAATTACTTAAATATATCCCTGAGGATACTGAAATAATCCATTTTACCAAAACCTACATTAAGCAAGATTAAAAGTCCATATGATTTCTCACAGTGGGAAAAGTGTTTTGAAGAAAATGACATTTAATTCAGTATTAAACTCAAGATCAGGGAGGATGACATGTTCTACAACTGTAAGTTTAATGTCATGATGACCCAGAGATTTTTGCAAAGCTGATTAATAATACCCACAAATAGATTATCTATTAAAATATCATAACTGAGTTTTAAATTAGAATTCATATGGAAATAAATACTTCATTCTAATAGTCATTTATATCATTTTTATTTTAGTTGGGTAAGTCAAACTTGAATCAATAAAAATGAGAGAGAGAGCTCAATATTCCAATACCCTCTCACCTTGTACATGAATCTATTTAAAATTCAATTAAGATAGGGCCTCCCTGGTGGCACAGCGGTTAAGCGCTGAGCTGTGGAGCTGTGGGCAGGGGTAACGCGAGTTCGACGCCCAGCTGGGGAGATTCCCACATGGCGCGGCAGACCTCTCCTGCCTCACCCACCGCTCCCCTCAGCAGTGGATTTCCGTAGATATGTCTGTTCAATAAGATATATATATATATATATATATATATATATATATATATATATGGGGCCTCCCCAGTGGCGCAGCGGTTGAGCGCTGCGCTGTGGAGCTGTCGGCAGCAGCGATGCGAGTTCGACGCCTGGCCGGGGAGAATCCCACATGGTGGGGCAGACCTTTCCTGCCTCACCCGCTGCTCCCCTCAGCAGTGTACTTCTCATCTGCCTGTTCTGCTCCCTACTCTGTCTCTGGTGAACCCTCTCACCGCCCCACGCCTCTGGCCGGTACCCCGGCTTGTATGTAAAAAAAAAAAAATAAAAAAAAAAGATATATATATATATATATATATATATATATGCTAGGGGCCTCCCTGTCGGCGCAGCAGTTGAGGGCTGTGCTGTGGAGCTGTCGGCAGCCCTCAAAGCATTATATAATACATGATTAACAGTCAAATTAGCAAATACACATCTTCCAAAATATCCCAAATGTACTAATCCTCATGTATACATATGTATATATTATCCAGCTTGGTTATAAGCACTACTATTCAACAGTTTATCAAACTCCAGACCCCATTGTCCTCCTCAACTCCTCATTCTTTATCTCTAACTCTCAATCTTTCATTCAAATTTGTTGATTGTATAGTTTTTATGTATCTTAAACTGCCCATAACTGCCTAATGTCTTAGTTTCCTTCTAAGATCAAGATTCCAAACTATATTTCAAGGACATGATGGATAAACCTAACAGAAATACAAATTTAGACACTTATTTCTCTTTCCTGCCACAAATCATTCACTGACTGCAACAGCACTAGTAAAATTCCAAATCTCTTTTGCATGTAAGGGCATTCATGGACACCTCTCCCCATCTAACTTTCAAATTTCATCTCTGGACACCCTGATCTCCTCTTAAAAATCCAAGTTCCCTTCTGAATACTCATGCTCCCAATTGGTTAAAGTGATTACAGTTCCTTAGTACCTCCTGGAAGTCTTCCATGGTTCAGAAAGCTGCGTTAAGTTCACCCACAGATACACTTACAGCATCCAAGGTTTATCCTATCTGAGGCATCATGTTTAAACATCAGTATATTTATTTTTTCTTTACCATTAAACTATTTTATTTATTTAACATCCAGTATTTTCCCAGGTACCAACGTATTAGATATCCAACAGATGGTTTTAATTGAAACAGTACTTTAAAACATTCTAAAATCCTTGAGAGAGTGATAAAAAAGAGATTTATTACCTCATGTTGCCTCAAAATACACTATATCACAAATCAGGATTAGTAAATTAAATTTACATGTAAATATTAAATTAATAGAAATAACAATTTATATTTGATTTTTCTTCCATTTTTATTATAATCCATGGAAACAGACATTTAAGATACAGCAACAACTGCATGAAGTAAAGAGAGTAATATTCTTTACCAAAAATATTTACTATGCTTATTTTCTGTTGGGTTATCAAACATATGCAAAAGTGTCATACTGAATAAAGCACTAGAGTTTTGTTTGAGTTATTTTTGCTAATCCACATAATATCTATGAGAGGGAGAAAGACAGTTCTGTTCCACAAAATGTTCACTTATTTAGTTAACAAGAGGGCAGTGATTTTATACTACAAACTACTCATCTACAAAAACAGCACAGTCCTGGACATTTGAGTAATTTATTTCCTTTTGATAATATATTAATTTTCTCTCCCGTGCCCCTTAGGTACACCAACATGGCTTGTTTCTCCTACCTAGAAAATGCCCTTTTCCTCTGAGAATCCCGGGTTGTAATTCATGTACTTCCATTTAGTTTCACAGATAGATGAAGCTGCATAGTAAGGTAAGTGACAATTCAATTGGTAGGTGTGGAGATGGCAGAGGAGAAAGAAACTATCACTCTCATCAGTTTTTAAGTTAAAAAATAATTTAAATATCATATTTTTTCATCATAGAATTTCTCTCAGTATATCTCCTAAGTGCTTAAAGGTTAGAATGTATGCTGGGTAGAAAAAAGTAATATCCTCACACTTAACAAGCACAAGTGGAAATTAGGGAGCCAGAGTTAGATATTATTTCAAATTTTTTACTTAGTAGCTGTGAGACTTAATCTGAATTACATGATTTTCTTTAACCTCAATTTCTTCTTATGTAAAATTAGGCTAATACCTAATTAGTGTAATACCTACCACATCAGATTTTCTTTAAATTAGAAATAAATGTGATGACCTATTAATATAGTGCACTTAGTGCCCGGCACCGAGTAAAATATAAAGACTGTGACTTCCATTGTGATCCATAATCTTTGCTCTCTGCTAGAGACCTGAAAAACTGGCCACTAGCAGCCAGCGGTTATATAGTATAATGTCCCTTTATTAAAACATTAGCTAAGTGTCATCCTCTTTAAAATAGCTTTGTAATAAAGAAGTCACAGTATATTCTGAAATTTGCCATTGCTGTTACTGGTGTTTGTGTTGCTAGTGTCCTTGCTGCTACTCTTAAAAGGAAGACTTAGGTAGGTTATTTGATATCACAAATAGAGAATAAATACCTCTTTAAATTGTGTCTGTGTTGAAGGGAGAGCAAATATTTAATCTGAATGCAGCATTGGATATAGGACCAAGAAGCCTTTCAATAAAACAAACACTTTTAAAACCATGGAGACAAGAATTGGAATGAATGTTTCATTATGCAAAAATACACTAGCAATATATATAAAAATTATTTTTAAGGGCCTCCCTGGTGGCACAACGGGTCACAGCCTATGAAGCTATCTGCAGTCACTGAAGCTCGAGTTCGATCCATGGCCAGGGAGCTTCCCACATGCAGACCTCTGCTGCCTCTCCTGCTGCTCCTCTTAGCAGTGTACTTCAGTAGATCTGCCTATTCTGTTCCTTGCTGTCTCTGGTGAATTCTCTCACCACCCCACAACTCTGGCATACACCCTAGTTCTTGTATGCATAAGTAAGTAAATCTTTTTTTTTTTATTTATACATACAAGTTGGGGTACAGGACAGAGGCGTGGGGCAGCGAGAGGGTTCACCAGAGACAGAGCGGGTAGCAGAACAGGCAGATCAGAAACACACTGCTGAGGAGAGCAGTGGGCAAGGCAGGAGAGGTCTGCCGCACCATGTGGGATTCTCCCCGGCCGGGCGTCGAACTCGCGTTGCTGCTGCCAACAGCTCCAAAGCGCAGCACTTAACCGCTGCGCCACCAGGGAGGCCCCAGTAAGTAAATCTTTAAAAAATTATTTTTAAAATGGTTGATATCACTAGAGGTTAAAACATACTGCCTCTGCCCATAAATTTTATCCTTTTTTTATTGTTGTGTAGAAGAACTGGGCGTAGGCCAGTAGTACAAGGGGTAAGAGGATTCACCAGAGACAAAGTAGGGAGCAGAATAGATGGATTGACTGAAATACACTGCTAAGGGGAGCAGCGTGTCAGTCCAGAGAGGTCTGCTATGCTGTACGTGGGTTAACTATGTGGTGGAGGATAGAACTCGGGTGGTAGAGGTGATAGCTTTGAGACTTAAACTCTAGGCCACCAGAGAGGCTCCCTGCACATAAACTTTATAGAAAATATATAATCAACTTGATCAGTATATTCAACAAAAATATATTGATAACAGGTAATTTTCCTTTAATTTTTAATTCAAAATAATAGTTTGTCATTTGAGAATTATACATGTATCCTTTTGAAATTGGCAATTTTTCATTTAGCATAATTCCTTGAGATTCATTCAAATAGTTACATTTATTATTTTATTTCTGTGTAGTATTCTGTTGTATGGACATACCACAGTTTTACCATTTTCCCTATGAATAAAGCTGCTATAAACGAAATGGAATAAATTTGATCATCTTTAACTATATTTCCAATAATTCATTTTGTTTATGTTTTTCAAATTGAGTTTATGTTAATTTTGTTTAGTAAGTATGTAGAGCTTGACCCTCGAATAGTATAGGAAATATGGGCTATATATGACAGATATCTATTTTGGTAGTTCCCGTAACACTAACAAAGATCTCAGGCATTATTCAAAGGAAGGATGAACATCCATTCGAATTCCACGTTTGTTACTTATTGGTATCATCTTATGTTCCATACTTGTTATATTCAGTTAGAGAGATAAAGGATGAAGAAAGTGCAAAATTATAATGAGGTTGCTACTTTGTAACTCTTCAAAGTTCAGACAGGTGGCCTTCTAAAGATTGATGGCATCTTTATTTCTCATTTTTTAATTTGGAAAAAAATAGATCAAAATTGTCTTTTGTCATGATCAATATGACATAAACCTTTGTGCACAAAATATCTGGAAAGAAGCATTAAAGAAACACACACAAGTTCACTCCTCTTAGCTGTTCTTCTATTCATATGTTAGTATGAAGTTTTACTTTTTCTTTAAACTATAAATAGAAATTATCTTGCATATACATCAATTAAGTGGCCTTTCATTGGTCTCTTAAACTCTTGTATTTTCCAGGAAGTTTCTTTTCTTTTTCTACCCCTTTCCTCTCCCAGGTCTACAGTATGGATTTTTCTTCTTTAATACTCTGTGATCTGCTGGATGAGAATTAAGGACATTCAAATCTTCAGAGTAAAATACTTGCAAAGAAATATTAGGAATATTTATAAATTCACAGAACATAACTTTGATTAATTAGTTTAACCAAGTATAAGATTCTTTCCCTGTCTTATGAAAGACACTTTTTCATATATAATGTTATCAGAAAGGAAAAAAAAAATGAGTGACAAAAAAAGAAAATCTTGCATTGCCTACATTTATTTTATGTTCTCTTTGTGACCCTCAAAGTTAATTATTTCTCTCTAAATGCATTTGCAAAACCAATTTATTTGAGAAATCTTGATAAAAGACCGTACAAATGATATGTTCTGGTTACTGACTCTAAAACATTCTAGACCTTACTCACCATATTGATAATTTTGATGGATAAAGATATACTAGATAGAGGTCAAATTTAGATGGCTTCTAGTCTATAAAAAGATATCTAATTTCATTTTAGAGTAGATGGAATGGTGTGAGTGACCTTAAAAGTCACTTCAGTTTTATATGAGGCTTGGCAAACTCCCAGTCTTCTGATAGGGACTCATGCATAGGCATGGAGTATAAGGGTCTCATACAGGTTGAGATGATCTCAGTATTTATTTTTTGGCACCAACAGTCCATGAAAAATAAATGACTTAGATTAGCTGGTTCTTTACATTTTTAAGAAGCCATTTTTCTTCTGCTGTATTTCAAACTAAGAACTATTATGATCTTTATCATATTTAAGATATTAGCATTCAAGTTAATTTCTACATCATTAATTCATTGTATGTCTCCTTTGTTTTACATGATTACACTATGTGACTTTGCATATTTATTTCATTATGAGGTTAAAAATATTTTCCCTAGAAATGATTCTCTGAACAGAGCTGCTTGGTATTCTTCTTTGGTGAGAGGTGGTTACAACCAGTAGCACTTACGAAAATTTTTAAGTCTATCAAGAGTCCTGAAATAACAAAAATGCCTTATTCTTACTTTTGCTTGTTTACTTTGATTTCATATAGTTAAAGCTGATCTGTGAATATATCCCTTTTTACATACAATGCCTATTCTTCTCTTTTTTGATTCTTTTTTTTTCAAAAAAGTATCAAACTAATTTGATTTCAATAACTTCCATTCATTAACCATAAATTGCTATTCTCTCCAAATCATATTAAGCCACATACAATCTAGAAGTACACGATAATTCTTCCCTTCCCTCATATTTAGACTTTTCCAGTCATTCCCACTACTGAATTACCCAATAAATTAAATTATCCATTAAATTTGTTGAGGGACTACAAAAATTGAAACACTTGCTAAGAGTTTAGATGATAAGAAGAAAACAAAACAAAACACTTATGCACAAAAATATGATTATTTCATTCTCTTCAAGTTTTCAATCAAGTGAAATGGATTACATAAAGATGAAAGGTAAAAAGAATGATGTGAGGGGTTTATTTTTAAAGAATCATATAATATCTGTTAGAATCATAATATTCAGTATTGTCTTCAAAACAAAACTAGTGGTTTTCCTTGGTAACTTATTAAAAATAAAGAATCCCAGGGCCACCCCAAATCTCATGAATGAAAATTTGCTTTTTACAAATCCATAGTTAAATCTTATGTACATGAAATATTGAGAAGTTCTGTGCTGTATCTATCAGGCTCTAAGAGGATACCTAAAGATGATGTATGCAAATGAGAGTATTGAAGCCTAAATATAAAATATAAAAATATTAAATATAATATTTAAATATAAAATAGAAATAAATATGTCAGATTATAACAGAAACATTAAGAAATATCATCTATTCTCTACTTGCTCTTCTAATAATTCTATCTCAAACCAGCTATTCATGGAAATCATGGACTTTATATTTGAGAAATGGTGAGCACTGAATTTCTTTACAAACTTCAGTACTGAGATACACAAAATTTACTTACTCTGCAATTTTATATATTATGAATCTGGATTTGTGTCCGAGTTTTTTTTTTTTTTTCCTTTTTGGCTACTGTGTCAGAGAAAACTGAATTTTGTGGGAAATAATATGACAAAATTCAGTTAAAATGAAAAGGGGCATCTAAACTTATGAAACTGTGAGTTGATGGAGGGAGCTGTGAGAATAAACTGATGTGGTTATTTTGTGTAAAATTTTGAATTTCTAATAAGTCATATATTTTCCATATTTATCTTTTAGGAAAACAGTGATTCTATATGTCTATGTGCATATATATCATCTTTCATAGATCTAGAGCCTCTGTAGGAAACTATATAAAATAAGGATGCCATTAGAATACCTGCTGTCTTATTCATTCAAATCTAAATTCAATCCAAAACATATGCTAAGCATATAAATTATCCAAATATCAGTCTACATAATTGTGATATCAAAATTAATTAGTTGATGGTTATGTTCTCAAGAAACTATTAAAGGGAAACAAGTGTAGTCAAGTAATTGTTATGCAAATAAGGGCACAATAAATACTTTGATATGGAAATTATTAATTTCCTGTGGAAAAAAAGCAGGAAATCCTTCAGAGTGAAGACATATTTAATGAGTGTCTAGAAGGTTTGTTAGAATATAAAAAGTCTTAAAAGAGAAGAAAAGACATTTCATTTTTATTCACTAAGTTTTCCATAGTCCAAGAGATGTGAGTAATCATGGTACATGCAGAAAATGGCAAAATTCCGATAATAAAATTAGGAATGGCGGTGGAAAAAAATGAGAAGAAATCAATTCTGAAAATGAATGAATGGGTTTATGGAGTATAATATTGTGATTTAAAATAAGAAATATATGCTTGGCTTTTGTACAAGTCCTGGCACACATGAAAATAAAACAATCTTGGATTTTCCTAAGTGATAAGAAAAAACATAAGAGCAGGTTTTCTATGATCTGGTCAGATGGGTAAATTAGGAGTCCTGGAGTCCTCACTGGCCTTCTCAGGCTTTTAATGATTTTTTTTTTTTGCACTATTAGTAGTGAGACAACCAGCTACAGGCCAGGCAAGGTGGCTGGGACACGGGGAGGGGGCCCCAGTGAATCTTTACTCTTTCTGGGCTCCCTGGTGTTCTTTTGTGATCTCTTTGCTGGTCTCTACTGCTCTCTGCCCCACTGTCCTCTACTGCTGCCCTTATAGGCTCGTCTCTTGGCTCAAGTGTGCTCACTTACGCATGCCCACGCCACACTCCAGGTGCTCCATCAGGTACACATGCAAAACCACAGGAACCAATCATTGATGCTAATGGCAGGAAGGCAGGGAAAAAAAATAAACCTGATAACTTTTATTTACCCTACAATAAATCTACAGCTCCAGATTGACTGGTTTAGTAGTATTATTGTAGGGTAAACAGAAGAGTCAAATGAAAGGGGTTTTCTGCCCTCCCATCAATGATGGACCCCTGCAGACCTACACGCATGCCTGATGGAGGCACCTGGAGTGGGGTGTGGGGCTGCGTGAGTGGGCGCACTTGGGGCAGGAGGCTGAGGATATAAGCAGCAGAAATAGCAGCAGCAGAAGCAGCAGAAGGGGAAGCGGCAGCAGCAGGAACATAGCATAGAGCAGAGGACTGTTCGGGGTGCAGCAGAGAGACCAGAAGAACGTGGGAGAGCCATAGAGAGTGAAGATTCACGGAGGGCTGGGAGGCTTGCCAGACTCCTGACCCCCAGCCCCAGTGCCTGCCCTATACCTGGTTGCCTCATTACTAAAAGATAACTAAAAGCCTTGGAAAGCCACGGAGGGCTCCTGGACTCCTTTCCTTTTGACCTGTCTGCGCAGGTCCATAGAGAACTTGCTCCTGTGTCTTCCTGCCCTACAATTATGCTTCTGGGATAGGTTGAAACTGCAATGAGATCAGGTATCATGTCTGGGTGAAAATCTAGTGTGAGAAATTCTATTTGGGCCCTATCTTTTTTTTTCCATTTTTAAAAATTGTTAGACACCAGATTAGTGAGCCAAAAATTGGAGAATGGCTTTGTGCAGAAAGTTCACATGTTGAGAGTTAGAGCTAAAATTTCAGAAGTAATGAGAAAGTGGAGCAGAAATTAGAAGGGCTGTTTTTGTATTTGTTTTTTCCATGAGGGAGATAAAATCTACAAGTAAGCATCTCTGTCCAATGTTATTGTGATATTTGAAACAAGGTATCATGAGGACCTACTTAAGGGGTTGAATAGAGCATGGAGGAGAGAAATTAAAGACTGAGCAAAAATATTTATTTAAGGAGTATAGTTGTAAAGGAAAAGAGAAAAAAAAAGAGTGATGAATGGAAGAGAAAATGGTTCAAATAATTTGTCAGGGTTTGATTTTGTAAGAAATAAAAACATGTTAGTTTGTTGATAGTTATTATGCAACAAAGAAGGAAATATCACTATGTTCTTAAATATATGAAAAATAATGTGGAACATAGGTATAAAATTCTCAATTAGAGAACACAAGCCATAGTAACTGGATCCAGATGAATATTATAATAGGAAAAGTTTGTGTAAGTGGAGATTTTTTTATGATTGCTTCAATTTTATTTGTGAACTAGGATAAAATTGTATCAGCTTATAATGATCATGAGAAAGCAGACTGAATGGATAAGAGTTTATTTTTGTATTTAGGAGAATTGCATAATTGTTCCAACCCTGACACTAATAAATGTCTTGTCTTGCCCTCTGTAAAATACATTTGTTGAGCATACATTAATAATATGACGCAGCAAATTTGTAAATGCTGGGAATAAATGCAGAACATGAATGAAATGCTGTAGAACATGATAAACTCATTCTCTTTTGGAGCTGACATTTTCTTATCTACAAAATAAGAGACTTAAATGGTATTTTTGTTTTACTTAAGTTCCCATTAATTCCTAAGTAACAAATGTTTTGCTATAGCTGATCTTGATTTTCTTATTAACGCTAAACTAGCATTAAATAAAGAAGCGTTAACTATGCACCGAAGTCATATGTTCACACCTGAGCCTAAGGGAAGGACTTGTGAGCAATTAAGTTTATTAAATAAAGGAAAATAGACAACTGAGACAAAGATGTGTTGGGGATATAGAGGAGGCTGCTTTTCTAAAAGTTTTTTTTTTTTTTTTTAAGTTACTTTATCAGTAAAATGGGTTTATTCTACAACAGCAGAAGACTTGTATTCGGGAAATGTGAACACATGCCGGACATACAGCAAAACCAGAGTACAGAAGAAAGGAGTTTGTTTGTGCTGGTACTGTTCTAAATGAGAAGTTTATTGCAAAAGAGCCAGGGTGGTGATGGTTTCTCTTTGGCTGGAGGTGTTTATTGGATCTATTGCCAGGCAGGATAGAGTATCCCTTGGAGCATTAAAGCCGACCACTTCCTATCTGAAGTGTAAGGCTACACTTCCTCTGGGGCATGCCCTACAAATTCTGGTAGGCCTATCTGGTCTTATTCCTCATTTAAGAATGTTGTTTCCTTGTTGAATTTGTATCTGGTTGATCTATCCATGATTTAACTTGCTTGTTGAAGTCCCTTACCATTACAGTTTTGTGGCCATTGTCTGCTTTTAGGTTTAATAATGGTAGTCATATATTTAGATGCACCTTCATTTGGTGCATATACTGATGAGTACTATATCTTCCTGCTATATAAATCCTTTAATCATTATATAATATAACTTCCTGTCTCTTGTTACCTTATGTTTTACTGGAAGTTTACCTTGTCTGAAATAAGGATGATTGGCATTGCCTTCTCTTGAGTTCCATTTTCTTAGGTGATTGTCGGTCATTTACTTTGAAACCATGCAAGAGAAAGTTGAGTTTTGATTTGGGAACCAACACCCAATCTGGTCATTTGATTGTTGAGTTTAGTCTATTTACATTTAGAACAATTGCTGATATTTGACTGTTTCTTAATGTGGTTGCCTTTAGATTTCATGATCTATTTAATTATAATTATTGTGTGTGTGTGTTTTTTCTTTGCTCTGTTTAGACAATAATGGATTGCTCCTCTCAACAGGGGATATCTAGTCTTTACACACTCCTTCAGCTTTTGTTTGTTTGAGAATTCCTTTATTTCTTCCTAAGAGCTGAATTAAAATATATAATATTCATGGCTGGCAGTTTTTCTTTTTGAGTATTTTGAATAGATCATTTCATTCTCTTCTTGCCTGTAGAGCTTTTGCTGAGAATTCTGCTGTAATTCTCTTCAGGAATTCCCTTATAATTTACCTACCCCCCCCCACCCCATGACCATCATTTTTTTTTCTTTTCTTTCACTCTCTTGAAAATCTTACTATCATGTGTCTTGATGTAGGTCTTATAGATTTAAGTAATTAATTGTTATTTTAGCATCAGGGGCTGCTATATTTGATTGCTTCCCAGTTTGGGGAAGTATTTTTTTCTGTATTATTTACTTAAATGGGGGGTGTCTCTATTCCCCTCACTTTCTCTTTCCCTTTGGGGACACTCATCATCTTAGGATTTGGCTTAGTAGTAGCATATAGTTCTATAATTGCATCTTCATTTTTTGTACATCTGAATTCTCTTTTCTCCCCCCACCTGTGTTCTTAGTGCATTGATATTTTCACTGTTACTTGATTCTCTAATTGTTATTTTTTACTTCCCTGCTTTCTCTGAGATTCTTTATATCATTTTTGAGCTGTTTAAATCTTATTTTCTTATTTAAGCTTAAATGTCTAACTTTTGTTCACTTTTTTTCTGAGCCCATTAACTTGTTTGTTTTTCCCTAACTTTTGTTATATCTTTATGGTTCACTTTTCTGATTTCTCTTGTATTTCCTTGATTTGTCTTTTTTTTTTTCTTTTCCTTTTTTGACTTGCCTTTCTGCATCTTTCTCTTTGCACTTCCTTATTATAGAGTTCTGAACTCTTTATCTTGTAGGATGATATAATCTTCTGACTTTCTGTGTTTGCATTTTGGAACATTGCTTCACCTTCGGATATCATATTTTATTGAGTTCCCACATTATCATGCATCATATGTTTATGTGCCCATTTTGCCACTTGAGGGCTCCCAAAATTATTGTTTATTATTTAATTAGTACATCATTAGATGACAGATAGATAGATGTGTGTGTATTTGTGTGTGATTTGTTGGCTTCTGTGTGTACTCAGATGCATTTTTTAGTGGCTGACTGGTTCACTATGCATGTTGGGGAGGGACTTGAATGGATACAGATATTGTAGATGAGCTGGATTGGGACTGGCTTAAACGGTGGCATCCTGATAAACTTTTAGGGTATCAGATGAGAAACTACACAGTTCCTTTCTATTAGTATGTTTCACAAAGATAGTACCAGTCCCAGAGAAGGGAGAGTGCATATCAGAATGTTTATACTGCTATTATCTTTAGTAGGGTCCCAGTCCAAGATCCTCCACAAAGTTTTCTTCACTTTCAAGGGATTATTCCTTCAAGAACCTCCACACCCCCAGGGCTTCTGTCTTTTTTTTAAATTTATTTTTGTTATTCATATCTTTTATATTATTGTGTGGCCCCCATAAGTTACCCACCACCTGTTCACCCTTGGAACCATCACCATAGTCCCCCATGCTCCCCTCTTCCCCCCTCTTGAGCCCTTCCCCTCCCCTCCTTCCCTGCTGAATGTCTCTTTTTATTTGGCTCCCCTACATTCCTGTTATAAGTGAAACCATTCGATAATTTTCTCTTTCTTTCTGGCTTATTTCACTGATCACGATCCCTTCTAGATCCATCCATGTTGCTGCAAATTCCATGTGTTTGTCTTTTTTTGAATGCTGAATAGTATTCCATATATATGTACCACATCTTTTTGATCCATTCATCTATTTTTGGGCATCTGGGTTGTTTCCGTATCTTGAGGTACCACCTCACGCCAGTAAGAATGGCACACATTAAAAAAGCAGGTAACAACAAATGTTGGCGAGGATGTGGAGAAAAAGGAACTCTCCTACAGTGCTGGTGGAAATGCAAATTGATCCAACCACCATGGAAAGCTGTATGGTGTTTCCTCAGACTGCTAGAAATGGAACTCCCATATGACCCGGCAATACCACTACTGGGAATCTACCCAAAGGACACAAAAACACTAATCAGAAAGGATACATGCACCCACATATTTATTGCAGCACTGTTCAGGGCTTCTGTCTTAACTGACCACCCTGGCATTGGTGTCCTCTAGTCTAAATCACAATTACCTCTCTCCACTCATCTCCTGTTCATTATATCATGAATCACCTCAGTGTTAATCCAATAGAAGTTTGCACTGGTTTCTACTGACAAAGGGATAATAAACCCTACTACTACTACTACTATCTGAGAGACAATATATCCAAACAATGTCCTTCTAGCTTTCTTTTCCAAGAGCCATAGCCTATGGAGGTGCTGCAATTGCTTCTGCTGCAATTGCTTCTGCCCAAGCATTTATTATCTCTTTCCCTTGGCAGGGCATATTCTAGTGCTTACCAGGTGCTTCCAGAAACTTCCTCTATGCTCACTGGAATCCATACAGGCCTACTTTAGCAAATCTGCTTCCCAACCTTGACCTTGGACTTGCTGTGGTCTGCCTCAGTTCACCATCAGGAAGTTGGCTTCTTAACTCATTGAGTTATTCAGAGGGCCTATCACTAGTGACTTTTCTTCTAGGACATGTTCCAAGGATCTCTGAGATCACAAGGTTTTATTGTGGTGGGTCTGCTTTTAGAATCCTCCAGAGCTCTATGAATTTTTCTTGGGGTACCTTTATGGGTCTGCTTCTAGTTCTATCCCAGGGTTCACATAGTTCTGCTGAGGACTAACAATGAAGGGGCTTTTTCCAGGACCTGCCCCAGAGGTCACAGAAGACCACACTGAGATCCATGGTGGTGTACTGTGACAGGTATGATACCTGCTCCAGTTCTGGGATTCTGAGGTCTGCCAAGGGCCACAACCTAAAGGTCTGTTCAAAGATCCACCCAAAGCTCACAACAGTCTTTTTTTTTTTTTTTTTTTAATGCCTGTGGAGGCATGCTATATGGGTTGCTTCCAGCCAGGGGGCTGGAAGCTGTGTGCAGGGGTGTATTATGATGGGTCTGCTCTTAACAACAATTTGAGGTCTAGAGACACATCGAGGTCTTTCAAAGGTTGTGGTATGTCTTCCTAGTTTCACTCTGGTGCTTACATGGCCTACTAGGTCACTAGAGTTCACCTCACCTGCCTGGGCTGTTTACTTGCTAACCTGGTTCCATTGTTTCTTTTCCTGGCATTAATCCTAGCATGTGCTCTTATCATCTATTTTTCTTTCAGGACTTACTGGGTTTGTTTTGCTTCAAATCTACTTGTGAGTCTTCTTCAGTTCTTTAAATTGACATCCTTTAGTTTACAGTCCCTGAGGGTGCACAAAAATACAGCACTGAATGAGCATAAATTCATAATCTCCCAATTTCATAGTTTTTTTTTTTTTTTTATTTATCAGCCATATAACTGTAGTCACTTGGCTTAATTGTTTTGTCTATGAAAAGACATCTGTTTTGATGGTTGATAATAAGGCAGATTCTGGTACATAAAACATATATACTTATGCTCACAAATTGGTTCCTTCATAAAAAATAGTTAAGAAAACTGGGGCCTCCCCGGTGGCGCAGCGGTTAAGCGCTGCGCTGTGGAGCTGTTGGCAGCGGCGACGCGAGTTCGACGCCCAGCCGGGGAGAATCCCACATGGTGTGGCAGACCTCTCCTGCCTTGCCCGCTGCTCCCCTCAGCAGTGTATTTCTGATCTGCCTGTTCTGTTACCCGCTCCATCTCTGGTGATCCCTCTAGCCGCCCCACGCCTCTGGCCTGTACCCCAGCTTGTATGTATAAATAAAAAATAAATCTTTAAAAAAAAAAATAGTTAAGAAAACTATGAATGCAGACTTGACTTAGTAAGAAAGTCAATTATTAAGTGGAAAAGATCTGTTATAAGAGTCATACATTTTGTAACCGCTTTTCATGTCACTAATATGCTGTTATTTTCACATACTTCTTATCTTTTTATAACCTAGGGAGCATCTTAGTTCACTCCAAGTTCAGGATATTACAAATATTTAAATTTGGAGTCGAAAAATTGGAGCAGATGGCTATTTAATCTGTATACAAAATGTGAAAACTTCAATGTAATCAGAGGAAGACTACCTGCCAATAATTCACACACCAGCTTTCTCTCCATTTATTGACTGCAAAGAATAATAAAAATGCTAACTGAACTATAATACCAATGTACTAATTAAAACAAAATAGCAATAATAACAACAAAAAAACTATAACAATAAGAAAACATGTCCTGAAACTACTCTTGAGTGTTCGTCAGTGTGATTTAAAATAGATTGTAATATTATGGGGACTATACCTGAGGGGAGAAATCAAATACTGTCAAAAAATTAACAATGATGTAAGGCAATTAATTAATTAATTAAAATGTTTCCAGTTAAAATAGACTGTTTAAGATAAATAAAACAAAATAGGCTGTAAGCTTTGAAGTTATTTTGAGTGATGATGTATGGATGGGGTTTTGAGGCAATGCTATTCTAATTTCTTTTTAGAATCTTGAATGAGTTTTTTATCTTCAGGGCTGGAATCACTCTGTAATTTAGGCCAAGTAGATTTCACTAGGCCCAAGTTAATGGACTGTGTTTCCATATAGCTCTTTACATGCAAAAAGTATAAAATATAGATTTGACTTATATGCCAACAAAAGGTATTAGATGATCCTCCTGACTGAAATATTGAAAACATTCTATAAATGTAGTTATTTTGTTAATAAATTGTAGTTCCTACATGTTCATATTATTTCATGATGTATTCATAAAAAGTAGTATTTAACTCAGCAAAAAAAAAAAAAAAAGTGTAGTGTGCCAAGAGTTTAAAACTAACATTCGCAGATTTCTTGTAGCTGTAGATATCTAACTAATTCTCAAAAATATCTATAATGGACCTCGAAACATGTTCCTTATAATCACCATACTACAGAGCCATAATAATTAAGACAGCATGGTACTGGAACAAAAACAGACAGAAAGACCAATGGAACCGAATAGAATACCCAGAATTAAAGCCACATATCTATGAACAGCTAATCTTTGACAAAGGAGCAAAGAAAATGCAGTGGAACAAGGACAGTCTATTCAATAAATGGTGCTGGGAAAACTGGACAG
>PVIJ01005233.1:0-106281 GCA_004024925.1 Scalopus aquaticus
GCCCCACATCTCTGGTCTGTACCCCAGCTTGTATGTATAAATAAATAAATCTTAAAAAAAAAAATGGAGTAGAAAAGGACACAAGGGACCACGGAGATGGATCACGGGTGAATTGGTGGTGGGTTACCCAAGGGGAATACAAAATGTAAAAGATATAAATAACAATAAAAAAATAAATTAATTTAAAAAAATAGTCCACTGTACTTCTATTTTTCAGATTTTTTATTTTTGGATACAAGCTGGGGTACAGGCCAGAGGTGTGAGGCAGTGAGAGGGTTCACCAGAGACAGAGTGGGGAGCAGAACAGGCAGACTGATGGAAATACACTGCTGAGGGGAGGAGGGGGCAGGAGAGGTCTGTCGCGCCATGTGGGATTCTCCACTGCTGCGCATCAGCCCTTGCCTCAGCTGCTGACAGTGCCACAGCGCAGCGCTAACCTGTTGTGCCAACAACGAGGCTCTGTACTCCTATTTTTTAAGGCAAATTTTTTGAGGTTTAATATATATGGCAGAAAATGTACCCACTGCAGCGTATAGAAAGGTTTTTTTTGTCTTTTGTGAATTTATATAGAGATGCAACCATCATCACAATCCAGTTTTATGTTTTCAGCCCCTCCCCAGCCCTACCCCAGAATACCAATGATTTGCTTTCAGTTTCTGTAGATTTGCTATTTATTGACATTTCACATATGTGAAATCATATATCACCTCCACTTAAAAAAAAGATTCATGTTTGTTTTTACTAAAGTAATATTTGTTTGTTCTATAATCTTTAAAAAATAAGAGAAAACTATATAAAAAAGTTGTAACTCCATTGCCAGGAGCTAATGACAGTTAATATAACAGCATACACAAAAAAGAGAGTAAAGTCCAAACCCTTTCTTGTGGTCTGCAGGCCCTGAATGATCTGGAGTCTTTCAATGTCATCTAATGCCATGATCCCACCCCCTCTCCCCACTCCAGTCAAACAGGTTTTATTTCAGTTTCAGGAATATTTCAAGCTCTTTTTACATGCTATTCATCTTGCCTGGGACTTTCCCTTCTCCCTTTGAATGAATAGCTCTTTCTCTTCCCTTAAGGGACTATTTAAACCTCTTCTCCACAGAGGTCATTCCCAATTACCCTGCCCAAATTAGTCTCATATTCACCCACCTCTTCATATGTTTCCTTTATACCCTTATTTGATCTGGATTTATTGTATTCATTTACTTTTTTGTTTGCCTCTTGCACTTGACTATAAATTCCACTATAGCAGAATGGCCAATATCAATTATGTTTAGTGTTTTATACCTTGTAGCTCCCATTAAATAGATAATTATTAGTGGACTGGCAAAATTTGGCCTGTTTGTAATGAAATTTGAGGCTATAGGGATTTTTAAAAATACTACAAGATCACCTGATAGTCAACCCAGACCAACAGACCCTAGGGTTATACTCAGAGGGTCAGAGAATAGGCTCCATGGCAAGCTCCATGGCAAGAGTGTGCATCCTCTGAGCTGGTCTCTGCGCATCTTCCACCTTGAGTTCTGGCCATAGACTGCTGACCAAAGTCGGTATTTTATTGCAATTCTCTTTCCATTAGGGTTGTGATTAACACAGGGAATGTACTGTTTTCCTCTGACTACCTCTCTGCTTCTAATACCCTATTCTTCTACTAGTGAGTTAGGACAAGAAGTGTCCCTTTAAGGATGAGGAGAGAGTTCTGGAGTTGACAGTTAAATCATGATGTAAGTGTACTTACGGCCACTGAATTGTACCTATAAAAATGGCTAAAATAGTAAATTTCATGTCATATATATATTACTACAATTTAAAAATAATGAGGTGTTATTTTAATGCAGCTACCTCAGCTTTTATTAGTTACCCTGAAATAGTGAAAAAAAATTCCTTGAAAATCTTATGTGCCATACTGATAGAAAATAAGAACAAGTGATAGAAATACAAATTTGGTGTATCTCTTTTCTCTCTCTTTTTTTTTAAAGATTTGTTTATTTATGCATACAAGAACTGGGGTGTAGGCCAGAGGTGTGGGGTGGTGAGAGGATTCAACAGAGACAGAGTGGGGAGCAGAACAGGCAGATCTACTAAAATACACTGCTGAGGGGAGCAGCAGGTGAGGCAGGAGAGGTCTGCTGTGCCATATTGTAGCTCCTGGGCTGGGGTTCAAACTCATGCTGCAGTGGCTGCAGATAGCTTCATAGTACTGAGACTTAACCCGTTGTGCCACCAGGGAGGCACCTCATTTCTTTTTTTTTTTTTTTTAATCTTACCCTAACCAAGAGGCAAATTACAGGTTGGTAAAAAAGAAAAAAAAATGATAGTGAGGTAACTTGAAAGGCTTGACCATTCTAAGATGGATTGAAGAAACTAGACTGAATGAGAAACTGAGTTTTGCATCTTTCAGGATAAATCTGTGTTAAAAATTTTTCCTTACCCAAAATGTCAGTGAAGAAAACATATGAAAATTTTTCATCTCTATTGCTGCACAAGATTTATAACCATTTCCTCAGTCCTACAGACAACTATACCTTATACATGTGTAAATCCACCTTGAATTTCATAATGACCATGGTCATATTTTCCTTTTCTATTCATTTACACTACTGTAAAACTATAAGCACAGTCTAAAGAACTTATGATATTTAGTTTTTATACAAAGGAGAAGCATAGAACTACATTAAAAATATAAAATTCCATAGATCTGTATTGTCCCTCAAAAAGCTGCTCTGGCATTCATCGGTGGTGATGATGTCACATACAGATAAAACAGTCTAAAACTACTGTCAGTGTATTGCTTTCTTGTGCCATAAAATTATAGAATTTATGATGATAAAAGTAAGTTTTAATGAATGCATGCAACACTAAATAATTCTGAGTTCCAGAAGTCCTTCTCACTGAAACACTGAAAAAAGGAAATAATATCTGAAGGGTCATTAGAAATAACATCATAGCCTACCTTTTTATTATATTTTCACAGTGTTTCTTCTATTTTTATGTAGGTTAAAACTAGTAATTATATTTTCCTTTACAAATATACTTATATGACTTTTTCTTATACTGTTTATTTAATATGTAAATACTGTGTACTAAATTCACTGTTTCACTGTTTACTAGCTAACGTAAATACTAGGGCAATATTATGAAAATTTGGAAATCTTATACAAAATTGTTTGAGTAGAAAAACTAAATAAAGGGTCCACAGGGAGACAGAATTCAATTCCCTTTTCTGAATTCTAACAGCAGTTTATGTGTTGCTTCATGTTGGTATTTTTTTTACTTCTCTTGTTTTACAGGTATTTTGTACTTTCAGTTCCCATGCTGGGTAGGATGATATCTTAGATGTTTAACAAATATCTGTGGCTGAATATAAATATAAATTAAATCTGTGGTTGAAACAAAAAAGGAGAACTATTATACCTAAAGATAAATCACTAGAAAGAAATAATGGCACATAAGCAAACATGCTTAGACATGGAAATACTAGCGAACATAAAGGAATTATTCCTTGAAGTTTGCTGAATAGAGAAATAAGACAAAAATATCAATCAAAATATAAGAATGAGCAGCAAACACAAGAGCAGTAAAAGCCAAAAGACAAAGCTGCCCAGGCAATGCATTATTGCCTAAATCCAAAGAAGGGACTCCTTTTCTCTCTAGGAGCTAGGAGAGGGAGGAGGAAAGCTAGCTTACACTGTGAGATGTAAGATTCAAACTCTTGATTAGGACAAAAGGGACAAAAGATACAGATTAAGACAGATCCCAGGCCTCCAGGCATATTTTCAATTTGGTACCCCAGTGATAAGAGATTCAGCTACCATTTCTATAGCTTACTTAGTGTAGTGGTTTGTTCTGTGTCAACTTGATTAAACTGGATTACATTTCCCAAAATCCTTTCCCTGGAGAATTCCAAATTAGAGTTTGTCGAAGAAGAATTTGAGATTGATTCGGAAAGTGAAAGTGAAGCAGCAGCCTTTATTCTGAAGTTCACTGAGTAGTTAGACACAGGAAGACACAGATTGAAAGACAGAAGGGTCCACCTTGTCCTCACTCTCCTCCAATTCACACCTGGTTCTTCTAACATACTCCTAACCTTGTTCACCAACAATGGTCCCAGGCACAGTGCTAGATGCTTGGCAGTTAACCCATAGAGGTAGCTGAACAGATGTCTACATAAGCCTTCCCTATATGGTCCTATTTTGGCAGATGGACATGACTGGTTTGTCAGACTGATAGATACACCCCTCTAATTTTCCAGTATACCTCTTGGACCTTTACTTCTGCAGTTCCTCCCATAATTATGTCTCTATCTTATGAAAAAGAAAAGAAAAAAAGAAACTATTCTCCTATAACTTAGAATGACTGCTTTCTTGACTGAAAAAGTTATAAATTTCAAGCAAACTAAGGTCACTGAAAAATTCTGAAATGATTATTTTTCGTATAAAGTCTCCATTTGTTGCTTATAGCAGAAATATATGAAATTAGGAGAACCCTTAAATCATCTGATGTTAAGTATAAAATGACTAATCCTCATTGCATCTCTGGTCTCACAGATTTCCAAATTAGTTAGGAAGACAGAATATTTACCCAAATGGATTATATAGTATGCATGCATATGTACGGCAGTTATCATTGTTTGAATACTAAATATTAACACCCTTTCTCACTTGTACTCCTATCTACAGAGTGGCTATATTACAGAATTCTATCCAGTGAGACAAAATAAGAAGTCAGCTGGGTGTGACTTCTGGGAGTATTTCTCTTTTGTAAATTATGTTTGATGATTGAAGCAAAAATTGTAAGCCTGTGTGATGTTGTTCTCAATGTATGTAAGGGAATATGTGAGACAATGATATTATAAATGGCAGAGGTTAAGTGGATTCAAAGAGAGGTAAGATTATTACACTCCAAAGTGGTAAAACGTCAACAGAAATAAACTATGATAAATTGTCTATGTATAATGTAATACCTAGAGAAACAACCAAAAAGTTAATATAAAAAATATACTCAAAATCAATTAGGAAAAAAGAATAAAAAAACGGCTTTTCACAAGATGGCACTAAAAGCAAAGAAGGAAGTATCAGTCCCTCCCAAAGATGAAGATAAAGCAAAAACTTTGAAGATCAAGAAAGCAATACTGAACGTCACATCCAGGAACACACACACACACACACACACACACACAAAAAGATAAATATGTCACCCACCTCCCTAAAACCCGAGACACTGTAGTTCTGAAGGCAGCCGAAATATCCTCAAAAGAGCAGCCCCAGGAGAAACAAATTGGACCATTATGCCATTATCCCCTGACCACCAAGTCAACTATGAAGAAAAGAGAAAACACAAATTTGTGTTCATCTCACAGTCCTGTCAATGCCAAAAAGCACCAGATCAAATGAACTGTGAAGAAGTTCTATGACATTGACAAGGCCAAGGTCAACACCTTGATCAGAGATGAGGGAGAGAAGAAGTAGGCATATGCTACTGGCTCCTACGTATAATGCATTGGATGTTGCCAACAAAATTGGGATCATGTAAACTGAGTCCAGCTGGCTAATTATGAATATAATTTTTTTTCACTATAACAAAAGGAGAACAAACAAAAAAAGAGGCAAAAAACAAAACATAAAATTCCACAATTAAGCTCTAATATATTAATAATTACATCAGTTACAAATAGTCTAAACACATCAAATAAAAGACAAAAATTGGCAGCATGGATTAAATAAAAAGGGGACCTTACTATGTGTTGTCTATAAGAAACACATTTCAAATATAAAAACAGGTTATTAGGGGGCGCAAGGGGTTAAGTCTCAGTACTATGAATCTATAAGCAGCCACTGCAGCATGAGTTAGATCTCTGGCTGGGGGGCTTACCCACATGGTCCAGGGGGCCTGACCCACATGGCACAGCAGACCTCTCCTGTCTTGCCCACTGCTAACCTCAGCAGTGTAGTTCAGTGTATCCACCTGTTCTGCCTCCCACTCTGTTCTGCTCCCCACTCTGTCTCTGGTCGGTCCTCTCACCTCTGGACCACCCCCCCCCCGCACCTCTGGCCCCAGCTCTTGTACACATAAATAAATAAATCTTAAAAAAAAAAAAAACAGGTCAGTAAAACACAGAAAAAAATCTTTATCAAAAGAAATCAGGAATAGCTATATCCATATCAGATAAAGTAGAAATTGCTGGAAACAGAGAAAAAATGAAAATAGTAATAAAAGGGCTCATCCATCAAGAAAACATAGCAATTCTAAGGCATATACACTAAACAATAGATCTACAACTTGTGCAGAAACTGATCAAACAATAAGAAGTAGATAAATTCATAATTACAGTTGAATGTGTCAACATCTTACAACAATTGATAGAGCAACTAAAATAAAATAATAAAGGATATACAAGAACTCAACAATACTATCAGCCAACAGAACATAATTGACATTTATTGAATATTCCATTCAACAAAAGCAGAATATACAGTCTCTTCAATTGCAAATAGAAGATAATAAAGATAGATCACATCCTTGGTCAAAATAATCCTCCAAAATTTTAAAAGAACCATAATCATATAGAGTGTGTTCTCTGTCTTCAGTTGCTGATAATTGTTTATGTAGAAAACTTAAAAAATCCACCAAAAATACCCTCCTAAAATTAATAAGTTTATCAAGCTCTCAAATATTACAAGATAAACATACAAGAGTCAACTGTATGTAGTAGGAATGAACATATGGATATTGAAATTAAAACTACAATGGCTCAAAAACATCAAATACTTAATTGCAAATCTAGCAAACCATGATTCAAGGGTCAGATTGATTGGCTGAAAATAACAAAACGCTAATGAAAGAAATTAGAAACAATCTAAATTAGTGAAGAGACATACTGTGTCTACGGATTAGAAAACTCAAACTTGTAAAGCTATCAACTCTCCCCAAATTGATAACTGTTTAACATAATTCTTATAAAAGCTCCAGGAATATTTTAAAATAGATACAGATGAGCTTATTCTAAAATTTAATGGAAAAACAGGGCCTCCCTGGTGGCGCAAAGGGTTAAGTCTCAGCACTATAATGCTAAATGGGCAGCCACTGCAGCACAAGTTCAATTCTGGCCCAGGGAGTTTGCCCACATAGTATAGCAGACCTCTCCTCGCCCACTGCTCCTCTCAGCAGTGTAGTTCAGTTATTCTGCCTGTTCTGCTCCCCACTCTGTCTCTTTTGAATCTTCTCACCACACCCACCCCCACACACACCCCATGGCCTGCACCCCAGGTCTTCTTTGCATAAATAAATAAATCTTAAAAAAAAAAAACTAATGGAAAAACAAAGGAACCAGAACAGTCAGAAAAAAATTTGAAAAATTAGAATAATTTGGAAGGACACTATTTGATTTTATGATTTACTACAGAGCTTCAGTAATAAAGACCATTTAGTATTACTTTAGTAATCAAGACTATGACTCAGACAGAAAGACACAGTGATAAATTAAACAAAATAGAGAAATAAGCCCACAGAACAGAAAGCACAAATACATAGATTTTATTTCTCCCCTTGAGTATTTTAAATCATGTATTCAAAAGTATGGCAAAGTTATTTTTGACAAAGATAAAAAGGCAATTCAATGAAACAAGGAAAGTTTTTAAGCATAGGTGCTAATGAATTTGGATATCAATAGGCCAAAAAGAAAAAAACCTTATACCTTACTCAGAAATAACTCAAAATGGATCATAGATTTAAATATAGGATAATAAATTTTCTAACTTTTAGAAGAAAGCATAGGAGAAAAAAATCTTTGGGACCTACAACTTGGTGAGGATTTCTTAAACATGTCAACAAAAGCATAACCCATTAAAGAAAAAAAATTGATAAAGTATACTGCAACCAAAAAAAACTTTTAGTCTGTGAAAGATTCTGTAAAAAAGATAAAAAGACAAGTTACAGATTGGGAGAAAATATCTGCAAATCATATCTGACAACAGATTTTTATCTCAAATATATAAAGAATGTTGAAAGTTCAAAAATAAAAATGAATCCAATTAGAAAATATAAAAAGGACATGAAGAGTCACTTCACCAAAGAGGATAAACAGATGGTAAATAAGCATATGAAAAGATATTTCATATCATGAATGATTAGAGAAATGCAAATTAAGACCACACCTATTAGAACAGCAAAAGTGACAATTCAAAATGGTGATAGAGGTGTGGAAAAACTAGATCCCTCTAAAACATTGTTGGTGGCAACGTAAAATGGTACAGTCTGGAAAACGGGCAGTTTTTAAAAGAACTAAATATACAATTAACATAGGGTTCAGTAATTGCACTCCTGGGCACGTATCCCAGAGGAATGAGAGGTTTTATAATATATATAAACCGCAAATGAATGTTCATACCAGTTTTATTTATAATAGCAAAAATATGGAAATTTATTTCCATTAATATGTATTTATTTCAAAATAAAAGGTGAAAAAAATCAGGTTTGTATATTATTGAAGGATCAAGAGAAAGTTTTTGTTTAAAGCAAGGAGAATTTGCTTTTATTTCTAGATATTTGTAAGTTATTGGAAGTAGAGTCAGCAGAGAAAGAGGAAAAAAAACATTTATAGTATTTTCTCAACTGTTTTTTTTTTTTTTAACACATGTTCCCTACTATGCCTTCTTTCTTTCATCTACATATTCCCTCAGTATAGTTTTTTCCAGAATTTTGCTTCCTTGGGTTTATTTTATGAAAGCTATTGGTATTATGAATATATGATTCCCAGATGGAAGAATTAACTTAGAATAGTGGAAAATCCTTAACTTCTTCACATGAAGCAACAGGGATAAGGAATAGAGACAGGTCCTTGACTTTGAAAAAAGCTTGATGACAGATTTTTTTCTGGGAGGCACATGGTAACTGCCAAGACTGAGGATGATTCAAGGTTAATTATGAACTTCAGAAGTATTGACATGATTTGAAAAGTCATAATGGGATTTATAACAGGGTGGAGAAAAAATTTAGTAAAGGAACATATCGCATCATGAACATTCATTGAAAAAAAAGGTAGGATACTTTCTTCAACTGTATTAATCTTTCTCTGATTCTCTTTTGATTTTCTGTCTGTTGCTATAACATTTAAAGGACCAGGCAGTCAAGTTCTGAGCATAAAGGTTTCTGTGAGCATTCAGTGTACCACATAAGCCTACTGAATTCTTGTGAACTTTTTGGAGGAGGAAGGGAATCCCCCTTAGGGAAACTGAATTTCTTGCTTGTCAGTAAGAAGTACTGGAGTCAGAGTTCTGTTTTCTTTTTTTTTTTAATTTTATTTTTATTTATTTATGCATAGAGGAACCCCCCCCCCAGAGGTGTGGGGGAGGGGAGAATGAGAGGATTCACCAGAAACAGAGTGGGGAGCACAGCAGGTATATCTATGAAAATACACTGCTGAGAGGAGTAGCAGTGAGACAGGAGAGGTCTGCTGTGCCTTGCAGGTTAGCTCCCTGGCCGGGAATTGAACTCTTGGGACTAGCTGGTGATAGCTCAATAGCACTGAGACTTGAACACTGCACTGCCAGAGAGGCCCCTGGAGTCAGCTATGTTATGAGAAAAAAAGAAAGAAGTAAATGTTTCTTACATAGCTATGCTTACGAAACAAGATTCAAATGTGCCACATTAATATGAATTTTAACTTAAAGGATCTGATGATTTGCTGTTTACTTTCAGGCATCGCTGGTGGTCTTGGAGAAAGAGGTGGGTCTGCTCTTCCATGTAAAGAATTGTGTAAAAAGAGTAAGAAAGACTCCCATGGGAGTAGAACAACATGGTATTGATAAGAAATACAGTGTATTAAAGTGTTTCCTCTGCCACTCAAATAGGAAATTCTTTTCACCTATTCTCACTCCTCATCTCTTAAGATTTATTATGTGTTGGTAAGCAAATCATCTTTGAACAGTACAACAGTATATTAGTGAGGTTTGGTTCTTAAAATGTAACTGGAAAGATTCCTGGGACTACTAAATATTCCAGGAACATTGATTATTAAAATCCAAGATAAAAAATGTAAGAATATTTCAAATGGAGTGTGTTAATCAATAATATATTTTAAAAACCTACTATATCACATAAAATGTTGCTAATTTATCTTTACGTTATCCTATAAAATGTTTTAAAAATTTCTACATCCTAGTAACAAAAAATTAAAATATATGCTACCTGCTAGGTTGGATAGGATCTACCATATATGTCTTTTCCTTTTATTAAATATTATACTTAGGAAAAAATGTGAGCAAGATTTCTCTACATAAGAAAGCATTTCCAGCACAACTTTCATGATGAATAATTTATCAAACCGCATAATACATGTGTTGTTTTGATTAGTTATTTTGACTAATTGTAGTGAAAATCCAATTCAGAAAAAAATCTGTGCTTATAATCGCCAAAAGTCTATTTATATACATATTACTATCAAGAAGGTACTTTTAAGTATAAAATATATTGCATTAGAACAAAGATCTTAAGTCAGTTAAAATGTAAATAGGAGTTTACATTGAGAAGGAGAATAGGAAATATGCAAAATTTGTAAATGCTCAATATGCCTGTATTTATGTTTTTGAAATGAATTATTAGTGGCTATCAAATCACTTGGAACTGTACTGCATTTTATGTAACATTTTTGTGTTTAAATGTCTATATAATATGCTAGAAACAGCATCCTAAGTTAAAACTTAAGTTAAAAAATATTAGGTTTCAACTTAAAATGCTTGGTGGGGGAAGACTATTGTCACAGACTTCAAGTGAAGCAGAAGGGGACTAATAGAGTGAGAAAGTGGAAAGGATAAAAGATTAAAGTCAAACTGACTGAGAAGAAAAGATTCAATGGGTAGAATGGTGCTAGACAGTTGCCTGGATTATGATCATAGAAGAAAGCCCTAGATTTGAAAAGAGTTTTCTGCTAAGTAAAAGGGGCATGTTTAAGCAGGTACTAAAGAGGTACTGATTTTTTGCTCTTTGGAGAAAAATTTCAAAAATCAAGTAATGTAATCTATCACATTATTAAAAATGAAAAAACTGCATCATTGTATTAATAAATGTCGAAAAGGTATCTGACAAAATACAAGTCATTCGTGATTAAAATTCTTAGTAAACTGGGAATACAGGGAAACTTCCTCAACTTGATTAAGACTATAAAAACCCTATAATTAACAACATACTTAATGGTTAGAGACTAGATTTCCCAGTAAAATGGGGTACAAGGTAAGGATATATCCCTTTACCACTCCTTCTCAACATTGAACTAGAAGCTAAAGCTAAAAGAAGAGAAGGAAAGGGAAAAAAAAGTATACAGACTGGGAAGGAAAAACAAAACTGTCTTTGTTCATAGATGACATGATGATCTATATAGAAAATCCAAAAGAACAGACCAAAAAAAACAGCAACAAAAAACCTTCTGGAACTAATAAACCATTACAGCAAGGTTGCAGGATACAAGGTTAATATATAAAAGGCAATTGTTTTTCATTATACCAAGGATGAACAAATGTAATTTGAAATTAAAAACACAACACCATTCATATTAGCACCTCCACCCAAAACCAAACTGAGCAAAAAATTAAAAACCTCTAAAATGTGCAATATTTGAAGAATATTTAAGTAAACTATAGTATACCCAGTAATGCAATCATTAAAAACAACATTTATGGATAGGAGAAAAGAGACAAGTCTTTCCTAGAGAAGAATTTCAAATTATATATGTAGATAATCCCCTATCCAGGAGGTACATTCAGATTATGGAGTATTATTCAGTACTTAAAAAACAAAACAAACAAACTATTAAGCCCTGGAAGGCTCTGAAGAAACCACAAATGCATATACTAAGATACTAATCTGGGCCTCCCTGGTGGCACAAGGGGTTAAGTCTCAGCACTATGAAGCTATCGGCAGCCATTGCAGCATGAGTTCAATCCCCAGCCAGGGAGCTTCCCACATGGTGCAGCAGACCTCTCCTATCTTGCCCCCTGCTCCCTCAGCAGTGTATTTCAGTCAATCTGCCTGTTCTGCTCCCCACTCTGTCTCTGGTGAATCCTATCACCCCCCTCCATACACACACCTCTGGCCTACACCCCAGCTCTTGTATGCATTAAATAAATAAATCTTTTTTAAAAATCTTAAAAAAAAAGACACCAATCTGAAATGGATACATAACTGTTAGATTCCAAATATATGACCTTGTGGAAAAGGCAAAGCTATGGAGACAGTAAAAGGGTCAGTAGTTATCAGGGATTAGGGGGAAGGGAGTGACGAACAGGTAGAGTATGAAAGAATTTCAGGGCAGTGAAACTATTCTGTATGAAACTACGAATGGTGGACTTTAATTATGATCTTAAAATCCATAGATGTATAGGGCCTCCCTGGTGGCGCAGCGGTTGATCGCTGCGCTGTGGAGCTGTCGGCAGCGGCGACGCGAGTTCGACGCCCGACCGGGGAGATTCCCACATGGCGCGGCAGACCTCTCCTGCCTTGCCCGCTGCTCCCCTCAGCAGTGTATTTCTGATCTGCCTGTTCTGCTAACTGCTCTGTCTCTGGTGAGCGCTCTCGCCGCCCCACGCCTCTGGCCTGTGCCCCAGCTTGTACGTATAAATAAAACAAAAACAAAAACAAACAAAAAAAAATTAAAAAAAAATCCATAGACGTATAGCACCAAGAGCAAACCCTAATGTAAACGATGGGCTTCGGTTGATGAAAACAACAACAAACTAGCAAAGTGATTTCAGTAATTTATCATCAATCAGACTTAAAAGTACAGTTCTGGTAGTGAATTCTTCCCTCTGTAGTTGGATTATAGAAAAAGTCATAGTATAATCCTTTACATACATGAAAGACTACTCTTTTTCTACACTATAAATACTTCCAAGAAGTTTCGACTAGATACTCTACCATGCACATTACATATTCATTATCTAATTTAATCCTTACAGCAGGATTCTAAGGTAAGGGCTATTATTACATTCCAATGATAAGAAAAGTCAACTGAAATGAAAAAACTTACCTAACATCACATGTGTGGAAACTGAAAGAGCCTGAGCAGACCCTGTTTGCCTCCCAAACCTGTGTTCTTTTCCTATTCCACATCAGACCTTTGACTATTTGTTTCTTTTCTATAAATGAACATGCAGTGAGTGCCTTTCCTACATTTTCTAAATACAAAATTAAAATAAAATCAAAGCTTCCAAGACTTGATTATCAGATTTCAACCTCACAGCTCTTGTCTATCATTAGACCACAAGAAAACACATCACCAAAATGTAGCAGAGTATATTTACCATCACCATTTCTACATGAGGGGGTCTTAAAAAAAATCAAATAACATGAGAATTCCATTATTAAGTAACATTGAACTGACAGATAAAAACCCACCTTAGAAATTCACAAAGGAAGTTAATATATTAATGATTCTGAGAACTCCTACTCTAAAGATGGCCCTTTAACTTTGTCTCAACATCTCCCAAGCACACTTGTCTACATATTTCCCCTAATCCCAATTTATACCATTTGACTTCTCAATACATACGATTGTTCTCAGAACATACTCCAAAGAAGAACCAAAGGCACAAAGATAAAGACAGTAGTGGACCTATAGACCAGAACACAGGATCATTCCATTTACAGAACCACCCCGCTCAGGTACCAAAGTCAGGAAGTGATAACATGCAGGAAACTGAAGAAGAATATCCAAAAAGAATAAGATGATGAAGGGGAAAAGGCACAAAAAACAGGGAGAAGAGTAAAAAAGAGCTAGGGTCACAGACATGTGGGATGAGAAGCCTTACTTGAGACTGGCTGTGGACATGTAAGGAAGAAGCAAACTAAGTGTCCGAGATGAGAAGTGATTACAGAGGAGGTTGCACAGTGATTTAAAAATTTTGGCTTCTCCTATCCTATGTGTCTGAGAATCATGCTCCAGCTCAGCAATTTATCTAGTGACTGCCTCACAGGCTAGTATGTCTCAGTTTTTCCCCTTCTAAGGGCCAAAGTTCCAAATGCTTATTGATTTCTAGAAGCTAGTCGTAGACCAGATTTATGACATTTCTGACTGAAGTAGCTTTTTGATTAATGCCCTTTAATTTCCCCTACATTTTTGCTAACATCTCTATCACAAAGCTGAAAATATCACACATAAGAAAGCAATTCAATAATTGCTACTTAGTCCAGTAAATTTAAGGTATGTTCCTAATACTGTATATTAAGTTTGGGATTTCCAGTAGTCCTCCCTTATCATGAGGGGTACTCTCCAAGATCCTACAGTGGGTACCTGAAAGTGTCTTAGTACTAATCCCTTTATATACCATGTTTCCCTACATATACACATCTATGACTAAGTTTAATTTCTACATTAGGCACAGTAAGAGATTAACAACAGTAACTAATAATAAAGTAGAAGTTATAACAAGATATACTGTAATAAAAGTTATATGGATGTGATCTTACATTCTCTCTCAAACTTTCTTATACACAAATTTTTGGACTGCAGTTGACCTTGGGTAACTGAAGCTTTGGGAAGTGAAACCCCCAGGTAAGAGCGGGGAGTCTACTGTATGGATATATTATGTAAAAGGTATGAATGAAGGGATTATTGTTGCTAAATTTGTTGGATAAAAATCAAATATTATTTGGAAAGATTGCCACTAAGATGTTTAAAATGAATGTATTGAAGTTAATGAAAAATATCAGTATTTTTAAAAGGTTAACCTTAAGTACCTGAAAAACTCACAAAATGAAAACGAAAATAAATACCCTCAAGTGTCTTATCTGATTCTCTTCCTATCAAGGTTGTCTCCTTCCCCTCATTTGTTCAGACTAGTTGGAAAGGCTGTAAATAAGAAATTAGTCTACAGTAAGATAAGATCAGGAGTCTTTCCAAAGGTTGAGTCCTTTAGGTCTAGAAGGAGGTAAACAGAATGGACTGGTGGTGGGCACAAGCTGGGGATGGGGTAGGGTCGAGAGAGTTTGTAAGGAAATTTGAAGCCGGAAATCTTTCCCGTCCAAAGATTGAAGGTGGAAGAGTGCTGGGCTCCTTTAACTTCGAGCATCTTTTTTTAAAATTATAAGCTCTTCTGCCAGTATGGTTGCTGGTCCCCTGCTCCACCTAGAGGTCATGTGGGATCAGACCATGGCATGGACAGGAGAACAGAGGGGCTGAAATGTTGCCATGGCCGCAAGGCTAGGTGTGTGGTTCAAGCCAAGTTGCTGAACTTCTATGAACCCATTTTCTCATCTGTGAAACGGGATAGTAGCACCCAGATATAAGGAGAGAGTGTAAGTCAAGCTCTTGCTTCAATTCATTTAGATCTCCTTTCCTCCTCCTCCTTGCTTCAGTTTTTTTGGAAATTCTGTTCTTTCCCCTTACTGCTTTCTCCTAGCTTCTCTAATTTCTATCTTGTTACTTTTTCTGGCATCTCCATTCACAAGGCTGAATATGGGGGAGGGATTCATCAGGCAGGGGGAGAGAGGAGCATAGGCTCATAAGTCTAGAAAAGCTCTCTAAGTGGTTGGGATGAGCCCTAGCTTCCCTCCTTCCTCTCCCTTGCCCCTCCCCCTCTGCTGTTCCCAGGGATCCTGGGTTTTTGTTCTCTGGAGGCTTAAACTACCACCTGTTTTACTGTTTGAATCCCAACTTATTGTTTAATATCACCTGTTTTCTACAGACTACCAGCAGTTACAATTGCACAAATTTAAATACAGCAAGAGCTAAGTTGTACTTTCTTTTAAAAATGTTAACCCTAAACCTTTTTTTTCCCCAATGCTTTTCCAAGTTCCCTCCATTTTCCATTTCTTTTCTAACTCCACTCATGGGAAACACTCCCTTTTTACTTGGTACTTCCATTTAGCACTAATAAAATATTGTTAATTACAATTTATCTATTATATTTGTCTTCCCTACTTGATTTCGAAGTTCCTATAGTCTGTACTGTCCTCTACAGCACTAGTTTCCCAAACTTGAATTTGCATAGGATCACCTGGCGATCTTGTTAAATGCAGATTCTGATTTAGCAGGTTAGCGGGGGTGACTGAGTTTCTTCTAATGAGCTCCCTGATGAAGCCATTGTGACTGGGCCCTGGATCACACTTGGGGTTGCAAAGCCGGACTGGACTTGGAGGTACACAGAAATGATTACAGCATGATGCCTTGGTCTCCCCTACTCAGTGCCTTCACATTTTTTTTCAATACATCTTTCTCCACTTTTTCCTGTGCATGATTTATGCCTAACACCTGACAGTTATTCCTTTGGTGGCTGTGCTTCCCTTTTTCATAGTCACTGGTCTTGACCAGAAATGGGTAATAAAGAGAGTAAGTACAACAGTAACCTCCAGCCTCTTTCTCCTGTCATCTACCTTGCAGCGGCAAGAATAACTTTTCAAAGAATCATTTTCACCCCTTTATTGCTCAGCAACCTATAGTAGGCCCCAGTACACATCATATCAAACTCAAACTCAGGATGAGCTGTTTCAAGACATTTCACTAACCTTTCCTCTCCTTCCCTAGCCAATTTCTCCTTTTGCACCACTGAACCCTTCTGCATGTTGCCAAGATACTGAGTTAGGCTCTTGAAATTCTTTTCAGGACATTTTACATTGGGACTATTTTCTTCCATTTCTTTTAAAGGAATTTCTCCATCAAAATAAATTCTTAATTTTCATCTACAAAATAAAGCTGTTTCTGATTTATTCCCAGCTGTAAGTCCTTCACTTAAAGGACTAGGTATTAATTAGCTAGGTGCATTACATATTTTAATATTGTTACTTTCCGCCCATATTTTCAATCTGTTTTAAATAGGAGTCATCTATGCTTGTTCATGGATGTATCCCTATGATACATAAGAATGCTTGACAACAGAACATAGTTAAGTTCTGGGGGTTGGGGGAGGGTGAAGGGGAAGCTCAGTGAAGGATTAAACAACGTAGATTAATTTTTACCAATTTTCATAATGCCTTATTTACTGGAACTTCGATGCACGTTAATGGTTAAATATATTTAGACAATTCTGGTAGCATAGTTCTGATACTCTAAAAATATTAAGTATCAGCTCACATCAGATGGTTGGGCATATTACCACCAACATGTTTTAAAAAAAAGTATTGTCCAAAGGATAAAAAATAATTTTAGAAATCCCATGAGGAATATTTTAAGAGATTAAAAAAAATATTTGAAGTTTAGTAACACTTCTACTCTGGACCACGGTTCAGCCACCATCCTACTAGTAAAATAACAGTTAGAGACAGCTAAAATTTAATACCGGGCCCCAAACCCACATCCTATCTGAAAGGCTTAAGCTTTCCTGTCATTGTTTTCTACTCCTCACAGTTTGCATTCATTAGGACTGCATTTTTCTAAATAGTTCTTGATGCTTGCAATTTAAAAGAAATGATATTGGACTTTCTCATATTACAATTTCAAGGAAAAGAGGACTGCGAGGCCCACTCAGCGAGGTGTAAGAGGCCTACACTGGCGGCACACCCTGCAACCGCTTCGTGCTCCGATTTCATCTATGCGTTTTCATACATTTCTTCTTTTTTGGATGGTGCACACCGCGCAAGTGCAGCATTAAAACCTCCCCACCCTGGGAAACGATGCAAGAACATGCAGCTTAAGCTGCCAGTTTCTCCCAACACACAGTCAAGGGCTGGAGGCCCGGATACCCGCCCCCAAACCCCGTCCACAACAATCGTTTCCTCCCTCCCCGCCTTTTACATACAGTACACATACAAATACACACACGCAGAGCAGCCAGCAGGGGCGGGCCGGGTCCGACCACTGCGCAAACCGCAGGGGGAGCCGCAGCGGGCCCAACTATTTTCACCATTTTTTGTTTCTTTCTCACCCACTTCTCTCTCCGTCTGGCTGAAAGAGCGGGAGAAATCAGAATTGGGGACGTAGAGTCTTCTGATATTCCCCTTGGGCGCCGCACACCCCAGGCGGGTGCCGTGCTCTCCCCCCTCTTCCCGGGGAGCAGTTGGTTCCGCCCCAGTGCTAGCGGGCGCCGAGCGGGAGCCGCGCGGGAGCAGCGCAGCGACGGCGGCGGCAGCGGCGGCGGCGGTTGCCATTCCGAGCCGTTGAGACGCCTCTGCGGCAGCTGGTGGCGCAGGTGGCTTGCGTGGACGCGAGCACAGGCGGCTGGCCCGCAACCGCAGCCTCAGCGCCCGTGGCCCCGGCAGGTGAGCGGGCGGCGGGGACTCGCCCCGCCCCCCCTTCGGTGGCCTCGCTCCTGGCTGTAGCGGGGAAGTGGCCGCGGCCCGCCGGGGAGCGCAGAGGCGGCCCGAGGCTGCGACGTCGGGAAGCAGGTTGGGGGAGAGGTCGTGTGTGGACGGAGGGGGAACACTCCCCTTTCTTTTGCCATCTTGTTTCTTCCCCCCAGACCCCTCCCCTCCCTTTGGGGTTTGAGCCCGGGCGAAAAAGCCCTAAGGAAGATGGGGCGGGAGAAAGGGGTTTGGGGCTGGGCAGCATCTCTGCCTCAGGTGGTGGCGTCTTTTCGGTCGTCGGGCGAGGGACCTGCGGAGACCTGGAGGGCTGGCTCTAGGGCTGCGGAGGCCGAGCACTCGAGGGGAGGAGCGGGAGGCGGCTCTCCCCTCACTCTCCATCCCCACCCCGCCCCCACCCCCTGGTCCTCCCCCTCCTCCTCCAGCCCCTCCCTTCGGGTTTCTTCGCTTTAACCGCCCTCCGTGCTCTCCCTCGCAGGCGCGTTGGGGCACCCCGAGGCATCCTCCCCTGCAGCCGCCCGGGTTGCCGGAGCTCCCGCCCGCCCCCCACCCCCCGCATCCCCTCGTGCTGCGTCCCGCCGCACCTCTTCCCTGGGCTTCCGGACCTTCGGCCTCGCCCCGAAACATGACTCGCGATTTCAAACCCGGAGACCTCATCTTCGCCAAGATGAAAGGGTATCCTCATTGGCCGGCTCGAGTAAGTGATTTTCAGCCTTCGCGTTTAGCTTCCTCAGAGGCCTGCTTCCGACCCTTTCTCTGAATTTTTCCCTCCTGCCTTTTCTCCCTGTTGCTTTCCTACAGTCTCATGTGTTACTTGCCCTTCATTTTAGTTTTTGGCCCTGTAGTCTCCCGTGTAACTGTAGTCCGAGTGTTCCTCCACACTTTATCTCCCTTTGGTTTTATCTTTGACAGGTTTTCTTAATAGGAAATATTTAAATGTGATGCCAGTTAACGTGCCATTGTAGGTGAAAAAATCAGCTCTGGGTCTTAGGGTGAAAAATGAGTGAAACCTTGGCACTTACTTCATTTTGAGTAAAATGCAAAGTATCAATGAAATGATGCAAATTGCACCTAAACTCTTGCAAGTCAAAGCTTTGTGTCATTAAATTGGCTTTGCAGGTGGTTTTCATGTTTGTAGCTGATGAGGCTTTCTGAATTTGCTTGTTTAATGAAGAGATTTTAGGGCAGGATAATTTTTTTTAAATGCACAAGTTAGTGCCAGGGAAGGTCCAGAAAATTAATGTTTATGTTTTTGTTGGTGAGGTTTGTCTTTTTGACCTTGAAGAAGTTATTTTACTTCTTTGTGTCCCAGGGGCAAATGCATGAGTAGGACCAAGTGTGTGGGTTCCTCTCCTGTGGTACAGAAGAACTACCCTGGATTTTTTTTGTGACGTTTAGGAATTGAGATTGCCTGAATATCTGAGCAACATTCTTAGGAAAAAGTCTCTTTGTTATTTTATGAAAGGTCTCAGCTTTTAAGATAAGTGATAGGATCTAAAAATGTTGAAACCTGTTAGATTAGTAAACTTCATGGTCGTTTTTAAATGTAAAAGAGATATTCCAAAATTATAATTTCTGTTAATTTGCTGTTGTTTGAAGAGTGTATTTTTAAAAAGTAATTAAACCTTATAGTTTCAAGGCAGCTGACAGGAAAAACAGCCCATTGGTTATGGAGAAAGATGGAGTTGCTGCATGCCTTCCACATGTAAAATGTCCACTGTCTCTTCATTTTCTTTTCCCTCCAGCTCTTTACAGACTCATGGTTTCCTTCACCAATCTGAAAAGATTTTATTGTCTACTTTTTCAGTGGTACCTTATTTGAACAATCCTTAATCATAAAATCTCATCTGTAGATTTGATATTCAAGTAATCTGTTTCCTTTGTGATGACCTTTTATTTAGACTTACGTGCATGATTTGACTTCCAAATAGACAGTAAGCTTCTTGAGGGCAATAGCCATAAGTGAATTTCTTTATAACTCTTACTGTCCTCAGTACATAATAATGCACTTACCCCGTATTTCATGGTTAATTAGAGATTAGGGACACTGGGCAGACTGAAGACCTCTCCAAGATATTTTTTTTTAATAACCTCCATGTTTTGTGTTTTTTTAAAAAGATTTATTTATGCATACAAGCTGGGGTCTAGGCCAGAGGTGTAGGGTGATGAGAGGATTCACCAGAGACACGGTGGGGAGTAGAACAGGTGGGGAGTAGAACAGGCAGATTGACTGAAGTACACTGCTGAGGGGCGCATCTGCCAAGACAGGAGAGGTCTGCTGCACCATGTGGGAATAAATCTCCCTGGCTTGGGATTGAACATACTGCAGTGGCTCTGGATACCTTCATGGTGCTGCGCTTAACAACCGTTGCACCACCAGGGAGGCCTGTTAACACCTGAATTTATGTGATGTGTCTATATTTAGATTTCCATGCTACAATGCAGTTAAAAGCATGAAATTATTTTTAAAAATCTACTCTTCCCAGTCACCTTCCCTACATGCTTCAGTGTTAGCTGACTAAGAGTTAGTGCTGATAAAAGCAAAACAAAGTAACCTTAGGAGGACCAGAGTCTTTTCCTTATTTAACAACCAGCTCTATTAACAACACCTGAATTGGACTGGGAACTTTTATCTCCCTTTTTTCTTAGAGGCAGATGAATATGTTTTTTATATTGTCTATGTCCAAGAATAATTATTCCTTTTTCTTTTCTCCAATCTCACAAATTCTGTGTTTGCTTTATAGTATAAAGTCTCAGCTATGAAGGTGACGATTGTTCAAATTTTGATTTTAACATTTTCTGTCTACATATCCCAAATTACATTAATTTTTAAGTCTTGCAGTCTTATAATCCTGTACCAGTAATATTTGTTTTAAAAGTCAACGTTTAAAAATGTGCCTAACATTTCTTAAGTTTCTATAGGTGCTAGACATTTGCATAAACTTTTAAAGCTGTTTGCTAGCAGAAAGAAGCGTATGAACTGGGTTGACAGAAATTACTCTTTAAGATCTTTAAGGATTTTCACAATTCTTGGGGCCTTCAGCATATAGGTGAGGAAATTAAAGTCCCTAAAGGTTTTGGGTGGCCTGATTATATCTGTATTTCGAACTGCCAAACAGAGTCCATTCATCCTCCAGGTCTTCTGTTCAACTTGGTAAATGCATACAGAGTATATAGTAGATTCTCTGTGGTCAGCTCCCTTTTAACAAAGTCAGCTAATTTTTTTTAAATGGCTTTGAAATTATGAAAACTGTGAAATAAAGTTATTATGAGATGAAATGAATTAGAAATGTTGTTAAATTCTGTCTGTCTTTAACTCTGAGATCTGCTTTCCCTCTATTGATAAGGGAAAGTAACAAGTATTACAGAAGTGTTAGCGATAACAGCACCTGAGACTTAATTAGGAAGATTGAAAGAGATGAAAAAGGAACAGGTAACTTTAAGTGATTCATTCATTATAAGTATAAGATCTTTTCAGAATATGTGTTTCAGGCTTTGAAAAATACTGCTTCATTAAACTCTTATTAATAATGTCTGCTTTTATGTTTCTCATTTATTTGTAGGCCTCACTGCAGAAATACCACGTAAGATTTTTGGACAGATTCAGATTTCCTGAAATGCTTAGTGCCAGATTGTTTAAAAATCAGAATTTGGGGATTTTAGAAAGATAATGTTTTGTTCTTGATAGGGTCTGGGAAAGCATGTGAAATATAATAGTATTTCTGCAGAGGCACATCGATAGAAACATTAGGTAGATAAAAAGTGACAGAATAGCTTTAGTGTCAGTACAGTTTTTGCAGCTGAATGAGTTTCGAGAAATATCTTGGTTTTCAGAGGTTCTTTGGTTTGTGACTTCTAGGGGTAAGGATCGGTGGATCTGTAAAACTGGTCTGCTTTACATTAGATCCCTTTTGGATGCTTTATTTCAGCTTATTCTTGTGTGTTGAGGTCTGTATGATTTAAAAAGATTTTAATTTTTCTGATCTTTCTTTTAGGTAGATGAAGTTCCAGATGGAGCTGTAAAACCACCCACAAACAAACTACCCATATTCTTTTTTGGAACTCATGAGACGTAAGTCCTTTTAGCTCTCAAGGCAAATCAGATTAATTCAAAGGAAAAACAGGAGTGATGTAGGAACCTTATGAATTACCTTTGAACTTAAGAAAAAGTCCACAAATCTCCCTTTGTAAACTTATTTTTTTTAAATAGAAAAAATTAGACACTGCAGGTTTAATTCTTTGGAGTTAGATGTTTTGGAATTAGATGGATTAAGATGTATCCTTAATCATGAAAGGAAGAATTATGAACCCTTTTAGCAGGCAGAATAACTGATGGAGAAATGTATGTAAGGAAAGTTTTAACAGTATTCATATTTAGTATACTCATTGCTATTCATAAGAACAACCTGTCATACAAATAGTCTTTGCAATATTAGCCCCACAAATGGTATGTTGTGGGAAAGGTAAGAAAATAATCTGAATAGTTACCATTGTATGTGCGTACATGGTTCTGAGAGCCCCTGTGACTGCTCTGCTGCCCCCGGTGGATATGTGGGTGAAGCAAATCAATTTTTCAAAAATTGCATCTGAATATTGAACTGTAAGTTCTAGGTGCATAGGATTACACTAAGGAGCATCCGATTTTGGGAATAATGGCCTACATACCTATAATTCGGTAGGCCTTACAAGTACTATATACCCTTGTTGATTTTAGACTTGAAGTTTAGAATTTGCCATAATACTGGTAAAGTAGGCTCTTCACCTGGGGTCAGGAGAAACAAAGCTTTGATAATCTAATTAAAATTATATATTCCTAAGAATGTCTAATGGCAGCATTTGATTTCATGTTACAAAACTAAGTTATTAAACTCATGTAACTAGGTTAGATGAACTTCCACATAAATTCTTAAAACAGTTTTATTAAGATGTAATTTAGGTCATAAAGTTCATCTGCTTTAAAGTGTGTAAATCATTGGATTTTAGTATATTTATTTCTGTGCCCCTTAGCAGTTTCTCCATTCCCTACTTCCCAGCTCTAAACAAGTTCTAGTTTACTGTTCCTCTAGATTTGCCAATTCTGGATATGTCATATTAATGCTATACAATGCCACATAGTTTTCTTTAAAATAAGATTTTTGTGTCTGGAATTGATGTTTTTTTAAATTTATTTTTAACTGAGGTAACATTGGGGTATCCCCATCAGGTATGCAATTGATCTTTACTGTAATTGTTTTGAGTTGGGGTCAGGTTTATTCTGTCATAAACATGTATAACAAATGATGAATTTCTGATTGCATAGGATAATCTACCATTAAAAAAAAAACTCTTAAGCTTAATAGGGAAAAATTGTACATTAGAGTAGGGGATTTTAAAACGTGGCACGTGTGGCTATACCAGCATCACATGGAAATTTTAGTTAGCTATGCAAATTCATGGACTGCCACATTCTACCTTTTGAAGCAAAATCTAAGCTAAGCTATGGGACCCAGCACAAGCCTTCCACAAGATTCTGAAACAAGTTAAGTTTGAAAATACTTTATTAGAATAATACAGATAGATACTCTCTTATAATTTTATTTTGATTTTCCTTAAACAGGACAGATTTTTATACTATTAAAATATGCTTATTGTTTCACAGAATACTTAATTTTTTTTTTTTGTAAAATTTGGAAGAATAGTCATTCCTTCCCCAACATTTAAAAATGAATTTTACATTGTAAATATCTATAAATTTTAAGTAAAAACAAAACCAAATGATTAAATTTTCATAAACATTGTTAGATTAAAACAAAGCAATGCTATTAAGTGATTAATGGACAATGAATTACTAATACTCAAGGAATTAGAATGAAACTTTAAAATTAAACTACTGATAAATTTTTATTTAAGAGTACATTTAAAATGTTTTGTACCTTAGCATTCTCCTAAGTGTATTCTATTTATTTTTGGAAAGACAGTGTTCCATTGTTTTGGTGTGGTGACTTGATTTTTTTTGTATTTAAGGTTAAATTTTTTTTAAGATTTATTTATGCATACATACAAGAGCTGGGGTGTAGGCCAGAGGTGTCTGGTTAGGGGGGATGAGAGGATTCACCAGAGACAGAGTAGGGAGCTGAACAGGCAGACTGACTGAAATACACTGTTGAGGGGGGCAGCATGCAAGATGGGAGAGGTCTGCTATACCATGTGGGTTAGCTTCCTGGCCTGGGATAGAACTCATGCTGCAGTGGCTGAGGATAGCTTTCATAGTTCTGAGACTTAACCCCTTGCACGACTAGAAGACCTTTAAGGTTATTTTTTTAAAAAGCTTTATCTCTGGGCCTCCCCGGTGGCGCAGTGGTTAAGTGCTGCGCTGTGGAGCTGTCGACAGCGGCTAGACAGCGGCTACGCGAGTTCGACACCTGGCTGGGGAGAATCCCACATGGTGCGGCAGACCTCTCCTGCCTCACCCGCTGCTCCCCTCAGCAGTGTATTTCTGATCTGCCTGTTCTGCTACCCGCTCTGTCTCTGGCGAGCCCTCTCACCGCCCCACGCCTCTGGTCTGTACCCCAGCTTGTATGTATAAATTAAAAAAAAAAAAGATGTCCCTAAAAAAAAAAAAAAAAAAAAAGAAAGCGTTATCTATGCAGGTAATTTGCCTCCCCCCACCCATCAAAAGTTGGGAGGGGTGGTTATTTAAACATTCTCAATTTGAATTTAATGCCTGTAGTTAAAAATGGGAAAGCAGAAATACAGAAGAAGAAATGGCAATTTGGAACACTATACCAGTTCATAATTGGTTTATAAATTAATGTTTTTCCCTGTCTGTTTACTTTTTAAAGAGTTATTTATGCATACAAGCTGGGGTGGGCGCCAGAAGTGTGGGGAGTGAGAGGATTCACCAGAGACAGTGGGGAGCAGAACAGGCAGATTGACTGAAATATACTGCTGAGGACAGCAACAGGTGAGACAGAAGAGGTCTGCTGTGCCATGTGGGAAGCTCCCTGGCTGGGAACCAAACTTGTGCTGCAGTGGCTCTGGATAGCTTCATAGTGCTGTGACTTAACCTGCTGCACTACCAGGGAGGCCCTCCTTGACAATTTAGAGCAGAATCCTTTTGTAATTGTTTTTCTTAACTTAAAAAGCATCGATTTTTTTTTCATGTTTTATGACAGTCACATTAAATTCATCCAGCAATCAAGTTTTGAGTACTATACAACAAGGAGACCTTATGTATCCCAACTGTGATCAACACACACATAATGTTAGTCTTAAAACTAACATTTTCAAAACATTCTCAGTGAAAGAAATTCACATGGACACAATACTTTGCTGAAGTACTAAATCTTGTGTTATCCTTATTATTTTCCTCCTCTTCCCCAGATCTAGTCAGTCAACAAGTCTTGCATTTTCCTTTAAAGTGCATTTTGGTTGGTCCACTCTCCATCTGTACAACTCAAGTCCATCCCACAGTTTCTTTTAAAATAACTGCACCAACCCGATGTTAAGTCCTCAGTTTTCACTCATTCTGTGTAGACAAAGCAATTTTTATATCCTAGTCACCTGTCATTCCCCTGTCCAAAAATATTGATTCCCTTATTAACATTGCTAACAAATACTACAACCTCCCAATTTCATTTACAAATGCTGTTGATAAGAACCTATATGAACTAGAATATATCATTACACAAATATTCATCATCTTGTTTCAGGTCATCTTGTTTCTTGTTTTCCCCTTTGTTGGACAAGTTACGCCTTCGCAGTTGCAAAGTCATTTGGATGTTTTCTCAGATCATCTTTTTAATACTTATTTTCTCCTTTGCAGTCCTCTATTTCCTTTACACAAAGTAGAGAGGTTGGAGAGCCAGGGACATTGTCTGACTTGTTTGTCATCATTTACTTAAGTGCATAGTAGCTGATAGATAAATATTTGGTGATAGGTTGAAAGCTTTATACTCTAGATAAAATCAATTGTTGATTGTGAATTTACTGTTCATGAACCAACACGTTTATAGTGCTTGAAACAACTAGATCAGAAAGCTGGTTGTGTTTGATCCTGACTACCTTTTTACCTGTTTAACCTTGGATAGGCTACTTAGCTTTATGTCCTGTTCTTTCTAATCTTATTTTAAAAATTTATCCATTTATGCATATAAGATCTGGGGTGTAGGCAAGAGGTGTGAGGTGGTGAGAGGATTCACCAGAGATAGAGTGGGGAGCAGAACAGGCAGATCCACTGAAATACACTGCTGAGGGGAGCAGTGGGCAAGGCAGGAGCGGTCTGCTGCGCCAGGTGGGAAGCTCCCTGGCCGAGGATCGAACTCATGCTGCAGTGACTGCCGATAGATTCATAGTGCTGAGACTTAACCTGTTGTGCCACCAGGGGGGCCCCCTCTTCCTAATCTTAAAATTGAATAATGATATTTTACCCCAGAATTTTGATGTGCATAAGATACTGTAGGTAAAATGTTTAAAACAGTGCTTGCATGTATTAAACGCTAAACGTCAGCTATTTTTTTATTTTTAAAGATTTATTTATGCATACAAGAGCTGGGGTATAGGCCAGAGGTTGGAGGGGGGGCGGGGTGAGAGGATTCAGCAGAGACAGAGCAGGAAGCAGAACAGGCAAATCAGCTGAAATATACTGCTGAGAGGAGCAGTGGGCAAGACAGGAGAGTTCTGCTGTGCCATGTGGGAAGCTCCCTGGCTGGGAATTGAACTCATGCTGCGTTGGCTACAAATAGCCTCATAGGCCGAGACTCAACCCGTTGCGCCACCAGGGAGGCCCATTTTCAGCTATTTTAAAGATTATGTTGCATGTTGTTTTTCCAAGACATACTTTCAGTATTTATTGAATTGTTTGAAATATTAGCTGTAATAAAGATTAATACTGCATATTTTTGTAAGACTAATACTGAGTGTTTAAGTTGTTTGAAGTACAATTTAAGTTTTGCTGACTGATTCCCATTGCTACTTGAGAAAATTTTCTTACCTAGATTTGTATTCGCAAGTCTGGAAAACTTCACGAAGATGGTGTTTTTGCTGCTTTTATCTCCTCACTGTTGCTTTAATACAGACAGTTCCAGGAAAACTATCCTTCATAGGCTGTTTTAAAACCTGCCTACTTTACAGTTTTAGGAGTTTAGGTGAATGGGGAAGTAGTGATGGTGTGGTGATCAGCATTTTTGTATAAATTGTTCACAAGAAAGGAGTAAACCACAGGATGGTTTTGATTTCTTATATATTAATTCTTTAATATAATTTCTGTACTATAGTCAGAGCTGCAGAGTTGGTGTGAGATGCCTGTAATTCTTTCAGGCCTTATACCAATTAATGAGGAAAGAAACTGTATACCAGCTGGTTCATGGCATAGAGTAAATATATATTCAATTGTTGTTTGTGGAATCATTCTGTGTTACAAAATAATGCATGCTGTTACAAAGCAGTCATCTACATATTCTGTGATTTAATGATAAGTAAATAGCAAGTTAGAATCAATGTTAAAAAGAATTAGGACTTTCTGTATAGTAATATTACTTAGCAACAGTTAAATAAATTGGTTCGAGCTTCAGATTTTCAGCTATGTTAAGTTTCACATTTTTAATGTGCAAGTTAGTTACATGTAAGGAACGGTTCTAAGTATGATAACAGTATTTGTGAGGAATATATATATGTTCTTGTGGGTATACACATTGTTCACAAAATAAGCAAACTTAGAATAACTGCTTTTCTGTGTAATATTCTGTGAAAATTAGGATACACAAGAACACAGGACCTTTAGGAGTATATCATGTAAGAAGCATACTTGGAAGGTTTAAGTTATTTCAGAACTTTACAGTTAATTAATGTAATTAATATTGTGTAATTAATACAATAGTTAATGATTTGCTATTACGATATTTTACACTTGCCTTGAGTCTTACAGACTGTCAAATGTATTTGAATTTTAAATATAGAATACAGCAACAATATATTAGATATTTCAAAGACTGTATTATAGTAAATAAAGGAAACACTTTTTCAGGAACTTAGTACAGAGTTGAGCCCTACCAATAACAGCTGGATGACCTTACTTGATTTAGTCTTTGTAATCTTCAGTTTTATCTTTAAAATGAGAGTTTCAGTGAATTCCCCAAGTTTTCTTTGAGCTCTGGGATTAGGTAATTTACTTTGAATTAACGTTTTCTTCCCCCACTGGTAAAGTTTTTAAAGCTCTACAGTAGAAATGAATCATTTTTACTCTTTTTTTTTTTAATCAACTCTTAAACCTGTTCATTTTTTTGGTGTACTTTCTTTGAGACTTTAGTGTTTTTTTGAAATGGAATGTTTTGAAGAATGAATCAGAACGTTAGTCATGTAAGGTTGTGCTCTTCTTGGGGACTAATGGTGGCTATTTAAACAATAATCTCTACTCTGCTCATCAACTTGTGGGGTTTTATCCCCAGGGAGTTTTGTGTGTGTGTGTGTGTGTGTGTGTGTGTGTGTGTGTGTGTGTGTTTTAATGGAAATGTAATTACCATTAACATGTGTGCTTTGTGTTGATTTGATACATTTATATATTGCAATATGATTATTTCCATCGTGTCCCATAATTATCATTTCTTTCTTGTTTTGAGAACATGAGAGGATTCTTTTCTCGTCCACCAGGGTTTTTTAAACCTCATTATGGAGCTCTGTAGTCTTGAGCATATACTTTGACCCAGCATTTCTACTTAGAATTTATTATGGAGAGATGTGCAGAGATTGAACAATGTATTCGTTTTATAGCTGCATTATATAATAATAGAAAATTTAATATAGAAAATGATCCAACCATTGATTAATTTTGGGATAGCCATTCAGTGAACTAGTATGTAACTGTTAACTGATTGTTGATATGGAAAGATACTCATTTTAAGTTGAAAGTGTTTATAATTATCACCTCACTGGGGTGGTGATGTATATTGATTCATTAAAATTACATGTTTAATGTATAAACCTAAAAAAAGTCAATTGAAAACAGTGGCTATAGTTGGTAAAGTATGGATCATTTTTGTTTTCTGTGATAGGATAGGGCAGTCATAGAAAAATATTTTAACTTTTTAAGATGCAGTTAATATCCCAAACAATTCATCCATTTAAAATGGTAATTCAGTAGATTTTGGTATATCTGGAGCGCAGTCCAGCCATTGGCACAAAATTTTAGAACATTCTGAAAAGAAACACTGTACATTAGCAGATATTTCCTTTTTCTAAAACCTCAGTCCTCCCTTCTAAATCTTGCTGTAGTTAACCCCTAATCCATTTGCTTGTTCAGGGCATTTCATATAAATGGGACTCTGCAACATTTGTAATGACTTTAATTACTTTTTTTCACTTAATGATAGGTTTGTTCATATTGTAGTATGTGATAGTACTTTATTTCTTTTTATTGCCAAATATTACATTTATTTAATGTTACCGTATTTTATATCCATTTGTCAGTTGGTTGACACTTGGATTGTTTCTACATTTGGCTATTATGAATAATGCTGCTGTGAATATTTGTGTACAGGCATACCTCGTTATCTTGGCCTTTACTGTGCATTGTAGATACTGTTTTACAAATTGAATGTTTCTGGCAACCCTCTGTCAAATAAGTTTGTTGGTACCATTTTCCCCACAATATATGCTCTCCATGTCTCTGTCACATTTAATTAAAATATGTATGCTATTTTTTTTTAGATAAAATAAAGTTGCACATTTAATAGACATCTATACCCAGGGAAACCAAATATTCCTGTGACTCAGTTTATTGTGCTGGTCTGGAACCAAACCCTCAGTATCTCTAAGGTGTGCCATACAAATTTTTGTGTGGACCTGTTTTCATTTCTAAAGAAGTGGAATTCCTGGGTCAGATTTCTATGTTAATCTTTTGAGGAAATACCAGAAATATGATGTAATACGAACATAGTGAACAGTAAAATAATGGAAAGGAGAACTTGTAAACCTCATTATAGAAGAGGAGCAAGGGGTGAATTTTTTTTTAAGATTTATTTTTATTTATACATACAAGAACTGGGGTGTAGCCAGAAGTGTGGGGTGAGAAGATTCACCAGAGACAGAGTGGGGGGCAGAACAGGCACTGCTGAGGTAGAGCAGTGGGCGAGACAGGCAAGGTCTGCTGCGTTATATGTGGCTTAGCTCCCTGGATGGAACTCATGCTGCAGAGGCTGGCGATAGCTTCATAGCTGAGACTTTTCACCCCTGTGCCCACCAGGGAGACTAAAGGGGTGATTTTTTTTAAAGTCTATTTTCAGTAAAATTTAGAATAAAAGTTAATCAAGTATAATAAAAAGGTATGTGTAAAACAAGGTGTGAATAAGACAAAATATAAACCAATTATCTTGTGAGAATAGGTAGAATTCTTCTATGACTTTCAGATCGGATTTACCTTATTTTGTGAAGTATAATTCAGAAAAGACATCACCAAGTTACAAAGGAAGCTCGAATGACAATATTGATGTGTGATAAAAGTAGAATTTTAAATCAAAGCATGAAGAGAAGGTACAGGCAGCTTGGCAGTCCTTAGTTTTACATACATGACATTATGAATGAGCTTTGGTAACCATGGTTTTATTAACTAACAACAATTGCCCACTAACATGGTTCAGATTTCACTAATCATGGAATATTAATATTAATTCACTGCATAAACTACAAAATTTGCTTCTAGCTCTTCCAGACACAAATGGAGATGTAAATAACAGATGGCATATTATGTCACTGTTTCTAAGGACTCTTGGTGATTGGCTAGTGTGCATTTATTTCTCAATGCATGCGTGGAGAGCAGCGTGTGTAGTTGTGTTGTTGCCTTTGTTTCTTAGTGATGTAGCCATCCAGCTTGCATTAAGAAGAATAGGCACTTTGCCAAAAAGATGAAAATGTAGCAGTTGAAACTAGTAGTACTAGAAGTGAATTGAATTTAAATGGGGTTACAGAATTCCTAACCTGTGAATGTATACCTGCTGCATTTGGAGAGACTAGATACGGGAACAGAGGAACATAATAAAGACAACCTTTTTAACAGATAAAGGAAATAGTTGTAGTAAGAAGGATAAAGATGTTCCAGAGGAAGTGATGCTAAATAAAACTAGTTATTTCACAACATTGGAGGCTGATCAGACTTAGAATGGCATATGAGAGTTCAATAAGGCATAGAAAATACTCATTTCAAATCATAAGTTAAATGAGAAAGCAGACACTGTTAAAACTACTGCCGATAATTTTTTTGCAAAGAAATTAAATACTTTAATCTCAGTGCATCTAAAGTAGATTTACAGTGTACTAAATAAGTACTAGTTTTACTGTTTTTATTTCCTTATACACATCTACAGGAGTATTTGTTTTGACAGTTTTTTAAAATTATGAAATAGTCATAATATTTCCCGTTGTTAAGATTCCTCTACATGGTCTTTTTTTATGCTCATGCAAAGTGAGGACTGCTTATTTTGAGATAAGGAAGAATAATTCCTATAAATTTAGCTGCCAAAGCTTTACACTCAAAATGACATCATTGTAGAATCAGTCTTTTGAATAGCTTAGATTTAGAGGCATATCAAAAAGTGCCCGGCGTTTGAGATTTTATAACATTTTTCTGGAGTTTATTAAGTATTTCATATGCCTCCCACTTAGAATTCCTGATGCTACCAATTTTCAACCCTTGGGGAATTTTGAACTATCTTGAGGGTTCTGCCTGACTTTCTACGTATCTGCTTAGTAGCTTTATGCATATTCTTCCTAACTTTCAAATTTCTGTTGATGGCCTTAGATGTTTTTGTGGGGTTTTAGAAGAGAGAATTTATGTTGAATAATTGTCTTGTTCCAGTTCGAATATTTTATTTTTGATAGAGATTTAACTCAAGTCATTTATGTGGAGCCTGAAACTAATTACATAGGAGGAATTATGTTTACTATTTTAACCAAATGCATTGATATTATATTATGGATAGGAATGACAGACGCTTAATACGAGTTTCAATTTCTAGATCAAGTGAGGTAATGATATTTAAGTGTGCCTTAATTTGCAGTTAAAATAATATGGATACAATGAGTATTCCTGAATTACAGAATTTGAATAATAAAGCTTATTTTTACAAGCACCGAATATATTTAAATAGAATTCTAGCTCCCCTTTTAATTGAAATATTCTTTTAAAATATTAACTATATTGGAATGGTAACTGTAGTCATTGGAGTTCCTAATTCTGATTTCTGCAAATGAGGAATTTGTGGTATACACGTATTAAATAATTAACTGTAAACTGTAGAACTGTAGTACATTTTAGAGGAAATAGATAGCAATTTGAGTTCCCTCTTGTTTTGTAAAATGCATGTATATCACCCATAATACCAAAAAACTCATACATACTGTGCATCTACCTTTTATAGTTGATTATTTCTGCATAACTGACTGGCATAGGGAAATAAAAGGGGTCTGTTCTAGAGAACATATCTAAATATATGTAAATGTACACACATCAGTTGCTTCTCATCATTTGCAGTGTTCCTATTTCTGAATATGCCTGCTCACTAAAATTTATTTGTAATTGTAAATCAAAACCAGTGACACCTCTGTAGTTACCTTTATGTGCAAAATGGCAGAAACTTTTGAGTCACTTGAAGCAGTATTTGTAAGTGAGGGCTGAACAAGGTAATGCTTTGCCTTATCTCTCACTCAATAAACAAGTGTCCTTTTTTGCTGTCTTTTTAATTTCATGGATTTTGCATTTTTGTGCTTTCAGTTGGTCGTCTAGCTGTTTATAGTAGTCCCCATTTATAGTGCTTAAGTGGTAGGTAGTGCTAGTCCCTAAATGCTTCATGGAGAATGTATGTGTTATATAACCTGCTAACTGCAAGTTATAATGTTAACACAGAAAATAAGGTTATGTATTTACTGGTTGACAAAAATGGTGTGACCACAGGCTCACAGGAAATTAATGACTAAGTAGTCACTAATTCTTGCTCTGTCCTCCCCCCCCACACGAACACATGCACAAACCAGTTACAGCATCTGATTCCTTCATTGAATAAAGTCAAAATCTTAACACAATCATTTTTATAAACGTGTATATGCAAATACGAAAACAGTCATATGTCTAACTGACAGTGTCTTATGAGTTGTGTAATATACCAAATCACTCTGAAATGAGATTATAGTTGGAGTATGTTTAAATGTATTGATTACTGCAATTGTGTTACATAGCTCTTTGATTTCTTGTGTTATGGTGGCAAAATATACATAAAATTTACCATTTTAATCATTTTTTTAAGTGGCATTAGGTAAATTCATTGTGCAGCTTGCATGTGTTTTAAAAATAGGACTGGATCTAGGAGCATGTGACTGAAATAAAAGTACTTGTAATTCTGTATAATTACATTTATTTGTGTCATCCTTTATGTAAGATCTTTAATGTGTTCTAGATGAAGAATTTTTGATAATTGCATCATTCAGTAGTGCTGTATAGTAACTTACATGTTTTGAGATTGCTTTCCCTTCATATTTTGCCCTTTTCTTTTTTTCAGTGCTTTTTTAGGCCCAAAGGATATATTTCCTTATTCTGAAAATAAAGAAAAGTATGGCAAACCAAATAAACGAAAAGGCTTTAATGAAGGTTTATGGGAGATAGATAACAATCCGAAAGTGAAATTTTCAAGTCAACAGGTAAGTCCTATCACATAAAATTTTGTATTTTTTACTCAGTCTTGGGGAATAATTGTTATAGGAGAATACACATGTAAGAGCTTGTGAATTTCATTCTTATTTGTGAGATTGAATATTGACTTAATATCTGTTAGATAAACTGATGAAAATAATACCTACAGGTTTTAACAGATCACAGAAAACTGGGAGTCATTTAATGACTTTTAATTGAGTTTATTTAATATATTGTTGAATTTAAAGTTATGTACTGCTCTTTTAAATCCAGGTTTTGTGCCTTGTATGGTGTGTTTGAGTTGCTTTAATCATTTTAATTTCTAAGCTCAAAAATAGTTGAATATGAACCTCTCATGGGTTAAATTAAATGACAAAATGTACTTATAGCACTTTGCAAATTATACTTGATTTTTTTTTTATCTAGAAGAGCAGGTTTTTTTTTTTTCTTACATAATTATCACTTTATTTGTTTTTTTTTTTAAAGATTTATTTATTTATGCATACAAGCTGGGGTACAGGCCAGAGGCGCGGGGCAGCGAGAGGGTTCACCAGAGACAGAGTGGGGAGCAGAACAGACAGAGTGACAGAAATACACTGCTGAGGGGAGCAGCGGGCGAGGCAGGAGAGGTCTGCCATGCCATGTGGGAATCTCCCAGGCCAGGCGTCGAACTCGCGTCGCCGCTGCTGACAACTCCACGGTGCAGCACTTAAACCACTGCACCACCAGGGAGGCCCAAAGAGCAGTTTGAAAACTTTTTATTCTGCTTTTTTTGTGTGTATCCAGACCTTATGTTTATTTATGTTATACTTAAGGTAGTAAAAATTAGGAAGTAGCTAAATCTAAAGAAAGGAGATGGTAACAAACTGCAACATTCTATTAAGCCTATATATATTTTTTTTTTTAGTTCTTTATCTGTGCCATGTTTTTTCCCTCACCTTTGAGAACCTTTCAGATACTGTTCTATCTATAGAATCTTTGATTGATGGTCAGGCTGCATTAGATGATTCTAAATGCCTTCATTACCACCCCAAAATTGTTATAGTACTCATACCATATCACATTTGCTTCTGTACTTAACTACAACAGTGTTGGCTTCATGGACAAAGAAGTTGTATGTTCTGTTGCGTGACACTGTTAGATATGGGGAAAGAAAAGGTATTCATTAAATGTTTCTTGAATGAATATAAGAATAGATGGATGGTACCCATCATTAGTTACTGCCTTGACTGTGTGGTGGGAGTCCAGAGACTGAATCAATTCTTGAAACTGACATTTTGTAACTTCACTTGGATCGTATATCCTTCATGGTCTTTCTCATTTTCCAGATTGCCTAGCAGTCATGCTATCCTCTGTTCCTATCTACCTACTTTTTCTCAAGATGGTTTTTTCCATATGTTCTTGGAATTTTCCATCTTACAATGAAATTTTTGGTAGGTTGTGTATGAATCCCAGTAGTTTCAGTGCTCAACAAAATAAATGAATGATTGGGTTTGATAAACTCTCTTCCAAGCTCAGACATCCTTGGCATATTCGGAGGTTTTTGTGTAGAGTAGTGATGACCAGACTTTTCTAAAACAAACTGGAAGATCAACTGTCTTAACCTGTAAATTTGTATATAGTGCCATAAGTAATTTTGGGGACATTTTACATTTTTTTGTTGTAGTTTTATAATAATTTTATAGAAAAAGCATTGTCCCTTATACAAAAGAGGAAATGTACTTACAGTTTAAAAGATTTGCCAAAGAAAACAACTAGAAAGGGACACACTTTGAATTAATGCTATCATCTTGTAGATTAGTGCCTACCCTCACCTCCCACTGTACTGTTTCCTTTGCTATTCATTCTTTAGTTTGTTATTATGAAACTCTGAGGCCCCTAGAACAACTATTTACCTATCACCTGGCAGTACTTTTAAAACTGAATAATTACTAGACTTGTAGTCAGCACTTATTAAATCAGAATCACTTAAGTTTGGGTCTCATGGATCTGCATTTAAAATAAGTTTGAGATACTGGATCAAAGCCTTTAATGTATAGCTGTGGTATATATCCCTTGCTGATGCTGTTTGTCTTAGAGTACATAAATAATTTTCCTTCTGGAATATTTTAGTAGTTGAATAGTGTATGCCTGTGGTATTCTAAATCGGCTTTCATTGTATCTTGTTGGAGATTTGTTGATTAGAGCATCAGAATGGTATTCTGTATAATTATACTTGATTTCTGCCTCACTGTTTTATCCTCTTTACTGTGCATTCAGTTGCAGGAATATACTGTCCCTTCTGGGACTTTTCTAAAGAAAATAGTAGCTTTTAATATTTTCAAAATTTTATATATTAAAGGTGTTCAAGGGAGCTGGAGCCGTTACTTTTCTATTTTTCTTGCAAACAAGCTTTTGGTTTTTCATCTGTTAAAAATTTTTTATGTTGGGCTAAAATCTTAATTTTTTAAATTAAGACATTGATTGTTCATAGGCATCAACTAAACAGTCAAATACATCATCTGATGTTGAAGTTGAAGAAAAGGAAACTAGTCTTTCAAAGGATGATACTGACCATGAAGAAAAAGCCAGCAACGAGGTGTGTTTAATTTCTCTTGCATTCTAAACTCATTGTTGCAAGGAATAAATTGTAAAATGAATTAATCATAGCAAAGTAGAAAGTAATTATTAAAGTAGTTAAATAATGAATAAGAAAATATTTAAGACTTCATGTTAAATAACATACTGTTAAATAATTTTTGCATCTTCATAAGATCATGCGTATTTTTATTTGAACTTATTTTGCTGTGCAAAATATGAGGAGTTGAATTACTGTTCATTAGGAATATTTTTAAAGAGGGTTATTGTAGAATGATTATATTGGAAAGGCATGACAAAACTTACTGGTTTACTACCAGAAGTCACTTTTTGTATTTGACCTGGCAGAGGAAAGAATTTTTTTAGGTAAAGATACTGTTATTTTCATTTTATTATGATAATGTTAAGACTTTTTATATTTGTAATTCCAGAGGTCAGAGAAACAAAACAGATTTCCCTAGTACTTTCAGTGAAATGTGCAGGTGAATTTGTGCTTGAAAAGGTTTTTTATCAGTCTTGGCATATTTCAGTTTCATATGTATTTTTATTTTAGGATCTGACAAAAGCAATTGACATAACCACTCCTAAAGCTGCTAGAAGAGGGAGAAAGAGAAAGGTAATTTTTCTGCTTGACCCACGGGGATTGAGGAAGAGAGTAGCAATAACCTTACAATTTAATTGAACTTAAAATTGGCCTTTTACACTAAATTCTTCAAATTTTTAAAGAGCAGATTATGCCGTTTACTTATCAAAATTATATGTTTTGAATGATAAAGGAAATAAACAGTTTTCATTTTTTTTAATATTCTGCTTTGTTTTCTGTAAAAGACATACACATATAAGTTGTTGAGAGTATTAAGTATTCATGATAAATCCTGGTATAGCAAATCTCAGGTCCTTGAATAGTGTTTAGTTACAACATTTTGATGAGAAAAAAATAATCTCAGCCATCACTGAAAGAAACATTATTCAAAGATCTGTTTTCATTATGTCATTTGGCTTAAAGTTGCAGTTTCCAAGAACCTATACTTTGAGGACATTATATTCATAGTAAGTGTTCATTATTACATGTTCATTATTACATTTTTATTATTTTTACTTCACAACATTGTTGCATGAAATGTGTGTACCTCTTGATACATTGTAGGCTTTTAATTAATCCTCTGTGAAATTTGTTCATGTATTTTTTCTGACCTTTTTATGTTCCAGACTGTTGTTACTTGCCAAAGATATAAAGAAAACTTAAGAGTTGAAATATCTTATGAGGACGTCAGATATAGACAATTAGGGATTTTTTTATCCCCTTTAAGGGGTTGGGGTGTAAGGCCCGATGATAACTTTTATAAGATTTTAAGTGACTTGGTAACTGACTAGGTTATGAAAGGTCTTTCTAAGGAGTCAGGCTGAGATCGGATGGATAAGAGAACATCAAAGCAAGTTTTTTTTAAGTAGTCTGTATGAGTGAGTGATAGGATGCAATAACACTTAGGATGTAAAGTTGATAGTTGATTGAAATTGAGTATGCAGGGAGTGGAGTGGAAAGGAATCTTGGATGACTGCTTGGATGAATGGAGTAGATACTGTGAATACAGGAGATGTTGCTTGGAATCAGAGGTATGGGGAAGAGGAAGTGAAATACCTATGGGAATTAGGCTGAAAATACTATTTTGATACCAAAGGGGCAAAAGTTAAAGATGCAGTTCTGATAAAAAGATAGGGTTAAAAATGAGGTAGTCAGGGGAGAAAGTTCCTTTTTGTAAAATGGTGACTGAGATTGAACTGTTGAGAGAGTATTAAGAAAAGGTATACCAAACTAATCACGGGAGGAGAGATTTTAAGAATTAGACTGGTAAGTTATATTCTGATAGAGGGAGTCCAGTGAGATATTTGATAATTAAGTTCTCCCATGACACTTTTAAAGGTCACTTGGGAAGGAGAGATGAAGTGGGTTGGAGAATAAAGTGCTTAGTACAAGTTACACTGCTTTTGAAAATTTCGAAGGAAGGAGAGAGAATGATGCAATGGGGGGTGTGGTGAACGGAGAATATTTAAAGTGAAAAAATATGGTAGAGGTTTTTAACACTTGCTTTGCAAAACTAAAGACTAAGACTAAAAACTAAAGAGATGAAATATAAATTATATGTAAGGATATATTTAGGCTTGATTAAGGAAGAGAGGGCATACTTGAAGGAATTTACTTAAAAAAGGAAATAGACGTTTTATCCTTTTTATATTGAAAGATGGAGTGAGGCTATTAAAAATGTCTAGGGAACCTGGGAAATTAAGGAAATTCCTTTCTGATGACTTCTATCTCTCCTGTCTCCATCCAGTTCAAAGCAAAATTGTGTATATGGTACAAGGCAGGAACAAGGATTGGACATTTCTGCTAGTGAGGGGAGAAGAAGGGCATTGACAAAAGACAGGGTAAAGTAATAATGGGTGGCTTTGAGATTCCAACGGAGGTTGCCTAGATGAATGCATGTTTTTGAGTAATTTCTTTTTTTAGTGATACTCCACAGCTGGGAATAAAGTAGAGAAAAGAGTGTTTAGTAAAACTAAATAGTAATCTGAAGATTTGTGGAGCAGGTACAATGAAGCAAGAATGCACAGAAGGCTTGAGAATGTATGTAGGCCTAAGTTTTGGATGGAAGGAAACTTTAGGTAAGATCATGAATGGGGGGAGTAGAGCTAGAAAGTGGTTTAATAAATGGGTAGAAAGTGAGTCCAGGGCACAGAAGTCTTGGTGAGATTAAATAAAATCCACAAATTTGCTGTCAGAGTATTTGCTTTTAAGACATTTAAATAAATGTATATTTGAAATAATTAGGGTTTTTTTTAAAAGATTTGTTTATTTATGCATGTAAGAGGTAAGGTGTAGGCCAGGTGAGAGGATTCACCAGATACAGGGTGGGGAGCAGACTGGCAGATCTACTGAAATAAACTGCTGAGGGGAGCAGTGGGTGAGACAGGAGAGGGCTGCTGTACCATTTGTGTTAGCTCCCTGGCTGGGGATGGATAGCTTCATAGTTCTGAGACTTAACCCCTTACACCACCAGGGAGGCCCCTGAAATAGTTTTTTCTAGATTAAGTTTTCTTTGATTTTTATTGAGGAGTGCTGTTGTCTTGCATGATTGTGCTTAATCAAAAATAAATGTTCATAGTAGGGCTGTTTTTTTCCCTAATGTTGATATATTTTTATCTATCATATTAACTATTGATGGATGTTTATCTCTTATTGGTATCTCCTCAAGAAGATTGTTCTTTTTGTAATTCTTAAAGCATCTTGATTTACTTCTAAAAATGCAAAGTTTAAGCGAGAGATTTTTTGCACTGAAGAGTTCATCATTTTGAACTATATTTTAGAGAACATTTGTCCTCTATACTCAGTAGGAAGAGAGCTTTCATACAGTATTGGATTCTCAACTTTTGACATCTGGGGAGCTTTAGAAAACTGCAGATGATAACTCTCTCCCAGAAATATTGTCAGGATTAGGACACAGATGGTTTGTAAATTCTTAAAATTTAAAAAATACAATCTGAGCTAATGTTGAGGGGGCAGTTTCAAAGTTTATCTTGGGTGAGTTTGTTGACTTTTAATAATGCTTTGACTATACATTATGTTCCATTGTAAAGCAAAAGTATGTTTTAAAAAACTAACAAAAAATGGATAAATTCTTAAAAGTGGGATTGCTAAATCACATTTTCGCATATTCTTTATTACTCATATGCTTGGATACTTCAGTATTCAGTGATATAGTTAATGCTGAATTCTAAAAAACAGGCAGAAGGAAGTCCTCCCTGTTTCTCTTTCCTTTCTCAGTTAGTATTGGTTGTGTTTACATTTCCTTTCTAATTGGTGGCTCTTAACCTTTGTTTTAATACTTGAGTCAATAAAATTGATTTTTACTTGTGGGCATTTCAAGGGCATTATAATTTTCAAAATGTAGTTGGGATTCCTTATTCTATACTGTAATAGATTCCTGTTTATGAAAAAGAAGTTACTCCTAGAGGACAGTGAATCTGTCTCAAAGTTTAAGAAATAAGAAATATTAGCAGTTTAAGTTTTGGTCTTTTCTAGTATGTTAGGATATTAACTTGGGTTCTGCATCCTAAGTACACGTGGAATTTGTTTACATTTTGAGATACATTATGAAAGCACACCTATAAGCAATGTGAGTGCTGTTACAGGGTGGAGTTGTCAACTAGAATTACAAGCTAAGTTTGAGGATATTATTCTGATAAATTGACAGTTGAAAATAGTAAAGATCATATAGAAATTAAGCTTATACTTGAACTCAGACTGGCATATTTTTACCGTTGAATAAACTTGGAATGCCTACTACTTGCTAAACAAGTTAATTAAATCTTTGTGATTCAGGCTGAAAAACAAGTAGAAACAGAGGAGGCAGGAGTAGTGACAACAGCAACATCATCTGTTAATCTAAAAGCGAGTCCTAAGAGAGGACGACCTGCAGGTAGGATTATTGATGTTTAAACCTCTCACTTGTGATTATTCTTCTAATATACTAAAGTTGCTGCCTCAGATACTTTGGAATTGGTGGTTAGCAATGTAATAAAGTATTTAAATTTGAAATAATTGTTTGGAACTTTTTAAAAATACATATATTACCTATATATGACTGTGAAGTTTGAATTCTAAGAATGATGGGTTTAAGTGGAGTTACAAGAGCAAAAGAAACGTTTGAGTAATATAAGGTTATTAATGTTTTAAATTATATTGCATTTATTAGGGTTTTTACAATATGCACTCTCTTGTACTTCCTATTTTCCTATTTTGGCAGGATCTGCCAAATAGTTTGGAAAGATCTGCCTCCAGTACAAAAGTCAAACAAAGAAAATTAACCAAAATAGAGCCCTTTTTTCCTTTTATGATAGAATTCTTAAGAAGAGGCATAAGTTAATACCTAGGAAAGAAAAAGAACTGAGAATTTGCTTACATATTCTATTTTGAAATGTAATATAATGGACCAAATTAATGGTGGTAGAAAATTCAGTAAGTTCTGATAGATTTTCAAAGATGTGAATGTATGTATACATGTAATAGTGTGACGTATGTGTGACTATTGATTATAAATGCTACTATATGTATTATAAAGTTGAATTTTGTGATAGTGCCATTAAAACAGCAATGAATGATGTTCTTTTAAGTCCTCTTAGCCATACTCAGGACAAATTGACAATTACTCTGCTGATTTTTCTTTAAATTTTCTGTTGTTAATTGAAACCAGTGAGGGGAGATACTGTGTCTGTAATAAACCACTAACTAATAGTACATTTCATGTGTAACCTTTATATCTGATCTGCATCTTAAAGGGAAATTTGGTTATGGTTTGTGTGTTTTTTCTTCTTGTGAATGTTAGCTACAGAAGTCAAGATTCCAAAACCAAGAGGCAGACCCAAAATGGTAAAACAGCCCTGTCCTTCAGAAAGTGACATGTGAGTTTACTTTTTTTTTTTTTTCCTTAGATTTTTAAAGCTATTTATTTTTGCATAGAGGAGCTGGGGTGTAGACCATAGGTTGGGGGTGGAGGGACTGAGAGGATTCACCAGAGACAGAATGGGGAGCAGAACAGGTGGATCTACTGCTGAGGTGAGCTGAGGTGAGCAGTGGGCCAGACGGGAGAGGTCTGCTGCACCATGTGGGTTAGCTCCTTGGCCGGGGATCGAACTTAAGTAATAGAGCTGAGACTTAACCCCTTGGCCACCAGGGAGGCCCTGAGTTTATTTTTAATGTGTAATTATTTAAGCAGTAAATCTCTGCATTTTTACCAGTTTTATTTTCAAGCTATTTATTGCTGTTACTACAGTATATTTCTAAGATTTATGAGAAAATGAAAAAAGTATTTAAAAAAATTGATAGGAAATCAAGAAAAATCTGATGATTATCACTGTTAATCTAATAAAAATTTTATCAGTATATAAAGATACTTGGATAATGTAGGTAAAATCTATAATAGGGAAACTGGACAAGAAAGGTTTGTTTGCTTAAGGGAATTTTAGACAAGGTATTTTTTGAAACTATTTCTACAGATCTCTTAGTTCTTCCAGAGTAGTTCGTTCTTTTTAAAATAATACTAAAATTATTTTTATAATTCAAGTTTTTTTTTTTTTTTTTAAGATTTGTTTATGCATACAAGAGCTGGGGTTTAGGCCATAGGTGTGGGGGTGGTGAGTGGATTCACCAGAGACAGAGTGGGGAGCAGAACAGGCAGATTGGCCGAAACACACTGCTGAGGGGAGCAGGGAGCGAAGCAGGAGAGATCTGCTGCACCATGTGGGAATCTCCCTGGCTGGGGATCGAACTCATGCTGCAATGGCTGTGGACAGCCTCACAGTTCAGGACCCAACTTCTCATACCACCGCTGCCAACAACTCCACAGCACAGTGCTTAACAGCTGGGCCACCAGGGAGGCCCCCTGTTTGTTTTTTTTCTCCCACCTTTCACATATGTATCTTGGTTTTGTTGGCTATTTTGGATGGAAATTTCACCATTAGAAATGTATATTTAAACAAAAAGGGCAACTTTTTGTAGTTATTGTATCCCCCCCCTCCACCATTTCCTCTCCCTCTGTAGCTATTGTATTTTAAGATTTTATAGAGAGGATTCAAGTGAATATTATAAATGGACTTAGATTTTGAGATGTTTTTATAGGACATTTACTTGTAGAACATTGAACATTTGGTACTTTTCATCCCAAATAATGTTTAAAGAGCTTTATCTTACCAGCAAGCTAGTAGTTAAAGTATTCTTAAAAATTAATGACACAGAATTATAATGTCATTTAACTGCTGTAGTGAAATGAAAAAAATTAGGTACAGGCAGATGAATTTTTTTGTAAATAAATCTCATTCCCTCCCTAAGATTTTTTTTTCTAGTTTTTGTCATAAAGTCTAGGATTTCCTGGTCAACATAAGGCCTTGATCTGTAGACTTGGAAATAGCATACATAAGTTCTCTGCATTGCTCTCCTCTTTATAATACACACATAGGTCTGGAGTAGGGGGTCATAATAAATACTCCCATTTAGAAAAGAGAATGTTAAGAGTCACCCAGCAGTCACAGGTATGGTTTTATACATGCTAGTAATTCTGAAATTTTGCTGGGAAAATATTGTGAGAGCCCGCTATTCTAGATATAAGGGATGTTTTAGGCCCCAGTTTTTCCTGGGTTTATCTTTTCAGTATCATCCTTAGTTGCTTCTGAAACTATCAATGGGAAATATTATTACCCTTCTTCTAAGCTGAGCAGTTTTCTCAACTTGCTTTTCACTGTAAGGAGTTGGGGCCCAAGGTTCCTTTTCAGGTCTCCATCATTTATCTTAATGGAGGTTGATGTGACTTTTGGTAATAATACTTTATTGTTAGTGTGTCTATTTGTGTTTCATTCTAGACAGCTTCATTCAGTTGCATCGGTCTCACAAGATTTTCCCTGCCACACTTAGGTTTTATACTTAATTTCGGGCACTTTTGAGTTTACAGGTTTCCCTGAAAAACCACCCTTTCATCTCTTTCTAAAAAACCATTTGTCCATCTAAAGGAACAAGGTAGTTTAGTGCTATCAATTTCTCTATCCGTGATCTTCCTGCAGAGGTGATGGAAAATCTTAAAATAGTAGTAGTTTACAATTTTTGTCATTCATGATGCATAAAACCTGGGTATTAGCTAATGACTATTTTTGACTATAGCTGAACAAAAACTCAGTGGAGTGCAGAACTAAACTGCATAAGCTCTTTTGAAATGTGTACTTCTCTACCATGAGAAGTTGTTATTGACAACTTCTTTATGGGTCCTAGAGTGACAGGACAGCGCAGTAAAGCCTAGAGGAGCTGTTGAAACTGTCACAATCCTCCTATGAAGTAAGAAGTGTTGTAAGTCACTGAGATACTTGGGGATTGCATTCATTTTTGTATATGTTAACATATTGAAATACTAAAGAAATTTCTGAATGAATTTTTATTGTACCATGATCTATTAAAAAAGGAAATTGTCACTGTGGGGAAGTCTGTTTTTCATGGAAGGGGTAGAGAGAACTACTACCCTATTGACTTTACTAGGTAAAGGACTACTACCCTGGGAAAAGATTTAATTTGTAGCAAGCAGTGATAGTTATCTTTATGGAAAATTTCTGTTTTGAATGCTGTCCAAAAATACCTTGATATAATATCCTGCCTGCTAAAACTTTGTACATTTTTTAATCTGTTCAAAAAATTATTATAACTTTAAAAATCTATCCTGTGTGTGGAATCATCATTTTAAAAACATTATCATCTATGGTTTTGTACATGCACAGGTATATTGCTTAGAACACATTGCTAGAGGCAGATTGGGTAAAAGGGTACTTGTATATTTAATATCTGCTTCCTTCCTTCCTTGGGAGGAGGTAATTAGTTGATACCCTTTAAGAGCCTTGAAAATATTTTTTATATTTGTCTCTGTTCCCATTTCTGAAGTTACCAGATTTTTTTGAGATGTTAAAGTTAAATGATTTTATATCCATGCTTTCTTCTCCATTACTTAAAAATAAAGGATGATTTCAAAATAAATACACCCAAAGGTAGTTATAAGACAAAAGTTTCTGAGTAGATAAATTTATCTTTACAGTTTAATCTCTTAAGCGTTCAAGGAAGCAGTTGTCTGGTAGGAAATTGATCGGATTTATAACTTGAGATATTAGACTAATTGAACTATTGTTTTCATTCTCATTTGTCAAATAGAATGGGTTAGACTAAATTATCTGAGATTGAGGTACATCAATTTAATTACATGATTTGTGAATGTCTCAGTGAAATTCTTTGAATAGAAAAAAGATTAGCTTTTAAGTAACTCATCCAAGCTTCAAGACATACTCCTTTATGGAATTGCTTTAGTTGAATATATAAACCATAGAAGTAATTGAGGTTATTGGCATTATTTGATTCTCCTTCTGCACAACCTGTTATAACATACTCCATTTCTGTTCTACAAGTTAGCCATAAACGCTATCCACTGGCAATATTAGGTATTATACAATGGTAGTATTAGGTAATATTGGGATTAATGAGCAATTTAAGTAGTTTGTCTTGTTTTAGTGATGTCTATGAAATCCTGTGGTGAGTTAAATGTTTAGATGCTAGTGAATTCAGCATTGTTTGATACTATGCTTAATTGGCTGTATAGTTTACCATTATATGTGTAAGTTGGTGCCTTTTACCTTTGCGAAGAAAATTTCTTCTTTGAATTCTAAAATAACTGTTTTATTAAATGCAATTCACTTCTGCAATTCTATTTTTCCCAGCCTGTTTACTCTTTAAACATAATTTTTTCTTTTAAATATGTAGAGTATGAGTTCAGGAATCTCATCCAGCTTTATACACTGCTGTATCCTGAGTCAAGAATGGTGCCTTGGTTCGCGAGGTTAATACTTTTTTAACAGTTTTCATTGAATTAATAACATTAAAAAAAAATTGGGAACTAAAGGGAAAAATGATTTTTCTATCCTAATTCCACAACAACTTTTATATCTTCTAAAGAACAAGGGTGTTCTTTTCCTTTTATAATTGGATGCTATATACACTCTGATATTTTATTTAAAGAAGTTTTTGCATTTGTCTTTAAATGAAAAGTAATAGCTGGTTGTTAGCCAAAATACCTAACTAATGACTGGGAGAATGTGGTTAAATAAGTATTAATGATACATAAATGTTCATTTTTCCATTATTGCATTCTGAATTAGGGTAATTGAAGAAGATAAAAGTAAGAAAAAGGGGCAGGAGGAAAAACAACCTAAAAAGCAGCTTAAAAAGGATGAAGAGGGACAGAAGGAAGAAGACAAGCCAAGAAAAGAGCCAGACAAAAAAGAAGGGAAGAAAGAAGTTGAATCAAAAAGGAAAAATTTAGCTAAAACAGGGGTTACGTCAACCTCTGATTCTGAAGAAGAAGGAGATGATCAAGAAGGTGAAAAGGTAGAATGTCTGCATCGAATATTTTTCTGTTATTAGTAGTGTACATCATATATTTTTCTATTTTTAGTTTACTATGTGGTTCCTAATCTTTACCTACTAAACTTTGATATTTTTTTGAAAATCTATAAGAATAAAAGCTAAACTGAATTTTACTTTGCCGAATAGTTGAATAAGCTGTGTTAAAAAGCATATTTGTGAAATTTGTACTTTCTAAACATAATTTACATTTTCATATGATGATATGGGAATTCAGTGTTATGTAGTACATTTCCAGTAACACCAGCTATCTAGAAAAAGTAGTGTCAAGTGTTAAGCCAAATAGACTGAGCATTGAAGATAGTATAAAAAATAAACATTTATACACAGCTTATTATTTACCCCAAAGACATTCTTGACCGTTTATTTCAGGTCTATTTAGCATATATTTTTGTCAGTTGTACCTTATTTGGATACTGTAGTTTGAAAATTTCACTAAATCTATGTGCATCCTTTTCTGAACCCAAGTTTTATGTCTAGCCTTGAAGATACTTGATTATACTTAAAATGCGGTGTATCTAGAATTCATTAGGAAGTTCTGTATACAGTGTATATAGAATTATGTAGATCTTTTGTTTGTATCTGATTCATTTAGACTTTCTGAGGCAAAATTTTAAATTGGAATAATTGATGAGTGTACCTGTCAGTAAATGGGTTCTGAAGTCAAAATCACAGTGTATAGTCTAAAAACCTGCCATTTCATTTTAACCAAAGGTTATCACACCTTGAAGGAGTGCAAAAAATATATTGTAATTCCCCAAATCAAGGGAAAGTAAATTTATATAGCAGCAACATATATATTTTGAGATGTTTTTTAGTATTTAGTATTTGTCTCTTAAGAAAACTATTGATAAAACTATTGATAGTTGCTTTTTTTTCCTCCCAAGATGGTAGTCATAAAAGCATTAATCACTGACTTTAAAGTTAACTAAATTAATTCTACTTCTCAAAACAGAAGAGAAAAGGTGGAAGAAACTTTCAGACTGCTCATAGAAGGAATATGCTGAAAGGACAACATGAGAAAGAAGCAGCAGATAGAAAACGCAAGCAAGAGGAACAAATGGAAACTGAGCAGTAAGTATTTTTTTATTCTAAATTTGGTTTCTTTTTTAAGCTAGCATGAAATTTTTAAACAATAGAATCTCATTTTCCAGACCTTATGAATCCATTTAAAGAAGTGACTTTTCCTGTGTGTTAGAACTTTCAGTATATGATAACTGTGTTTCAGGCTTTATTTTTATCTGAGTTAAAAGGATGAAATTCACAGAGGTAATCACCCTCTGAAATTATTTTTAACCTAAACTGAAAGTGCAGATAGGATTTAACTGTTTGTGGCTTTCCAAAAAATTTACTTACTCTCTTTTTATTTGTATAGTAAATACAGTGATGATTATATATTGGTGGAAAAAGAATGCAAAAAATTTTTGTCATACCACCAGCAGGCCTCTCACCCCACCAAACCAGCAAAAATAACAAAAGCACAGTTGGAAACCCAAGAAAGCCAGTTAAAAGTAAATCTAAAGGCTGATAGGATTTGCATAAGTCAAATTTAAAACTGACTCCTCTTAGGTTGTGATACTTAAAGACAATATTAATTACAATGGGGAATTTGTTTTCCCTTTAATTTTATTCTTTAATTTTATTAAAAGGAAAATAGCAATGGCAGTGATGATTAGGCTTCATGTGTTTTATTACATTTTGTTTGCCTAGTAATCTTTAAGCTGTCACTTCTGAGTTCTTTCTCTGGAAAAAAAAAAAGTTTCTCTGTGAAGTGTCTTGCATTTTTCTGACTAAACTTTCTTTGTTGTTTTAGTGAGGTGATTTTTTAAAAAACATGCTCTAAATCACTAAGACAAACCTAGAATGATAAGCAGTGAAATTCTTTTAAGTTTCTGAAATAATTTTGTATTTTTCTTTATATATTTGTAAGCTGAAAGTCTTTCTTTAAAAGAATAGTATTTGATTACCTGCTTTCTTAGTTTGGAGGATATAGAAGCAGTTTCATCTGCTTGAGGGAGTAATTTAAAAAATGACCTATAGCTCAGAAATTATGCTCCCTCTTAATCTGTTAGAGACTTTGACCTTATCTGTAAATAGTTATTTTTTGTTACCTATCCTTTTCTATCCTTTCAGAAGAGTTGTTGGACTATTGTTTTTAACTTCATTGTGCTCCCCAAATTAAGTTATAAAATTAGTTGTTGGTTAGTAAATCTAGCCCAACCCTTCTTCATTATCTCAAAGTTATCTTTATGTGTTTCAGTTTCTTTTTGAATGTCCTCCGAATGTAACTTTCTCAAATTCTAATATTTGTGTTTTCTTTCCTTCTTCTGTTATTACAAAACTTTGTACTTGGACAGTTTTGCTCTGTAAAGCATTTCAGATGCAGCTTGTGTGAAATGCATTATGCAAAATAAAGTTTATTGTATTGTATTCCCAGCCAAACAACATGTAATCTACAGTAATAAAAAATATATCTCATTTTGGGCTCAAAGCATTAATCCAGTTTCTGAAAAGAGAATACAAGTGGAGCAAACCAGAGATGAAGATCTCGAGACAGACTCATTGGACTGAATTCCCCCCTCCCCCCTTTTGATGGAAGAATGTTCCAGATTCTAAATTGAGGACTTCACTAATGGCATTATTACTGTGTTATGATTGTTAAAAAAACATTTCCTGTAAGGTACACACTACATATTAAGGTCAGCCAACATTCCTGTTAAAAGTTTTTTTACCAAGCTTATAATGAAGCTTTGTGTTTGAAAGTTATAATAAGCTCAGATGAAGATGGTGGTTGTACATTATTTCATTTAGAAAATATTCATTTTGTTTTGAAGCTAGGTGTTAAACTGGAATAGCTATTATACCCCAGAGAATGGGGGCAGTTGTGCCCTTCCCTTGGCATTCCTTTGTTGTTTAATTCTTTAGAATTTAATAATTGTTTTTTTTAATCCTGAGAGATTAAACAGTAGACTTGTTAAGAAAAAAATGAAACTGTAACCAAAATTTTAAAATAAAGTTTTTTTTTAAAAAAAACTGATTTTTAGATATTTTTTTGTTCTTGTCTATTTTGATTGGTTTGCAATAGGGACTGAACTCCAAGCCAATGTGCTAGAAATTATTAACAATTTGTTTTTAAATAGTTATTCTGGTGGTTTACAGTAAAATGGTACCTTTTCATTTGTGAAATGGTATGTAAATGTTAGTATATGTTACTCAAGTTTGATATATTGGCAAAAATCATGCCATCTTAATAATAGTTTTATTTTCAAAGTCTATTTAACCTTGAACTAATCTCAAATCCCTCAAATTATCTGCCAATTGGAAATGTGTGGGGAACAATCAAGGTGATCTATTTTGACGTTCTACTTTTTTGTAATTGTGACGTAGAGTCCACAAACATTTTTAGGCATCCTTTTCCCACTAGGGCTTCTTTTGCTCACTGAACCTGAAGTTGGTCTTTTAACACAAAGAAAATTCACATGATGGCTTTTAAAATTATTTTGTGGTGCCACTGAAAAATTAGGATGGTTTATTTTAGCATGCTAATTTTTACTTCTTGAGGATTATTTTTATTTATACTAATTAATAATAATGCTGTGGCATTGCAGAATCCTAAGAATTAAAATCAATTCTTTGTGATCTAGGCTACTGACTTAATATTTTAAGAAAAACATTAATTTTTACATAAAGGATTATGGACATTTAGTAGTAGTCACAAAGTTCCAATGTTTTGAAATATTTGTGTTAACATTTGATAGGCAGAATAAAGATGAAGGAAAGAAGCCAGAAGTTAAGAAAGTGGAGAAGAAGCGAGGTTAGTTATTTCACTTTCTAAGATACATAAAACTATACATAGGAAGTTATACACACTTAATTTCTCATATATAGCTTTGGAAATTAGTCTCATTTTGTTAAAGCCTTCACTTATACTCTCAAATCCCTAATGAATTCTGTGTACACTGCACTTCAAGTATAAGCTAGTGAACTTATTTTTAAGCTCATTGTCAAGTCAAATTTTGGCAAATCTTCAAAAGCTCCATGCTTTCTGTTTGTGACAAATCTGGTCTCAAATAGAGATGTCTTGGTTACATATGTAAAGCTGAACTTTAAGGTTGGAATAGAGAAGCTAAATACTACATATAGTCTATTTTAGAAACATGCACTTAGATGCTGATTACTTACATGATGAATGTTGCTTTCCTAAAGAAAATACTACAAGGCAGACAACAGTGATAAAGGCAGCTTTCTTAAATATTTAAAAACTTTACCAAATCTTACTAGACTATACAGAAATACTGGTTTGGAAAAACTATTTACTGTTTCACATTTTAATTTGTAGAAACATCAATGGATTCTCGACTTCAAAGGATACATGCTGAAATTAAAAATTCACTCAAAATTGATAATCTTGTAAGTGTTTATATCATTTAAAATACAGTATCTTAAAGCTTCATGTTTTGTTTTCTCGTGATTTTTTAAGTGTATAAATTTAAGGTAAAAGGGATTACTGGTTATTTTGTACTATTTTTACTTAAGATTTAAAAAGTAATCTTTAGAAACAGATTATAGATTTATAACCAGTGATTAACAGTTATGAAAATACTGTTTTGTCATGAAGGACGTGAACAGATGTATTGAGGCCTTGGATGAACTTGCTTCACTTCAGGTCACAATGCAACAAGCTCAGAAACACACAGAGATGATTACAACACTGAAAAAAGTAAGTGATCTTGATTCATGAAGATTCAAAGATCAGCCTTATCACCACTTCATTAGAAAGTAACATTTAAAAATTAGGAAGAACACTTAAAAATATATATTTTGTTTTCTCAGATACGGCGATTCAAAGTCAGTCAGGTTATCATGGAGAAGTCTACAATGTTGTATAACAAGTTTAAGAACATGTTTTTGGTTGGTGAAGGAGATTCTGTGATCACACAAGTGCTGAATAAGTCTCTTGCCGAACAAAGACAGCATGAGGAAGCAAATAAAACCAAAGATCAAGGGAAGAAAGGGCCAAACAAAAAGCTAGAAAAGGAACAAACAGGTATGTGATAGTTAAGTATTTTTAAGTGGCTTTGATAAGTAGTCTCAGTACCTTTTCCCCATTAAGGGACAGAAGACACTTAGAATGTAGTACTCAACTTTTTTTCATTTAGATCATTTTCAAGTTTGCTAATACTATTTAGCTGCTCTTCATTTAAATTAGGAAAATTTTGTGACTTATACAAAAGTAGAACAAAATGAAATCAGATCCCCTTCACCCAACTTGAGCTGTTTTATAGGCCCGTCAAGTTCTGATTCTTCTTAATTATTTTGATGCAAATTACTGATAGGCTATTTCAACCATAAATAAATTTAGAATGCATATTGTTATAGATTATTAAAACTGAATTGTAGTACCATATCAGTTTTCCCAGTTCTGAGCTGTGTATTTGAAACTTCTTGTTGTAAAATAGTGATAAATAGAAAATATTACTATGATCCATTTTTTTCTAACTGCTAGAATAATCCACTTCTGGCATCTATTCACATACGTAGTTGACTGTCTCAGCTACCCAAAAGATTTAGTGTAATTTCAAATTAAGTATTCAGTACATTAGAAATTTTATACCATGTGTTTAGAGAACATTTTAAAGTATTAGAAACTCTTTTAACAGTTTTCCCTTTTGAATCTTTCTAAAGTTTCAAAGACTCTAAATGGTGGATCTGATGTTCAAGACAGTAATCAACCACAGCATAATGGGGATAGCAATGAAGAAAGCAAAGACAACCATGAGGCCAGCAGTAAGAAAAAGTAAGGACATGTTTCAGTGTGCTCTTTTTTAAAATCATATTCCCACGTTATCTGTGTGTAGGGTGTTATATTTTCATTAGTGAATTCCTGAATTCAGGAAGTTAAATGCAGATGAGAAGGGCAAAAATGTAATTATTTAACTGGTTCGCCACTGTATAGAAGGGCAAAGAGTGAGGGGCTAAGAATCCAATGTCTAAAAAGTACTGATGTTCGTTGGATTTCTTATGATCAAACTTTGGGAATTCATTTAAAACTGATGCAGAGGACCTGGTTCATGATGTTCCTTGAATTATTTCTCTGGATCTGCTTACTACTTTGGGAGAAAGATAGGAATAATAAAAATTTTGAATGAAAATTACCAAATTTTCAACTTAAAAACATAATGCAGCTCTTTTTTTCTGCCTGAGGAAGAATACCTAATCCTAGTTGTCACACCTTTCTTTCCCCTTTTTCTTTAGGCCCTCTAATGAAGAGAAAGAGACTGAAGTATCTCTGAAGGATTCCACACTAGATATCTAGGCTGACATACCTGGAATGTAAAGAACATTTGCGGAGTTTGTAATGGTTTTCATTTGAAATAGACAGCTGAAAGTTTTAAATTTTTATAAGCATAGGTTTTGATGTTTAAAACTTGTTTTGAGGGAGAAAATTCCTTTATCTTTGTTTAAAAGTAATTAAACATTGCTAATTGTACTTGTGCAGTATTAACAGCTACATTATACAATAAATGTGGGGAAAATCCATTTAGGAAATGTTAAACTGCTTTTCCAGACATTGATTGTAGCATATTTTCAATTTGTGTGTGAGAGAGTGTGTGTGTGTGTGTGTAAATGTGTAATTGGTAGTAGAAGCGTTACATTTTAAAAACGGCTACTTGTATACACCTTCCTATTTCCCCAAATACCGTGGGTTTTGTGCAGTTTTTACAAATCTTGGGTTTACCAGACTGTCTTTTCACTGTTTGTGGGTTTTGTAGAAGTTAAGCATTTTTACAGTAGATAAAATGTTACTTCTATACAAGTACTCACTCCTTTTATCAAAAGTTAATTTTAATCGGTCTACATTGTGTTACATTATCCTGCTGCTTTGTAACAATGTGGTGTGTATGCCTTTTTGTATGACAACTAGATAGCCAACTGACACTGAACTGATAATGCTGAGGTACAAAACTCATCTTAACATTTGAAGGTAATTTAGTTTTGTGGTAGGCAATTCAGTAAACATCACGTGACTTAAGCTGAGAGCAGAATGGGAGTATATGTAGTAATGAATCTGGCATTTGGGTTCAACCATGTAAGATTCTTTGCAAGCAGTAGCTAAAACTGAAAACTAAAAGAATATGTTATTTTTGAGAAATGTCTCGAGTTTCTGAAAATTTTTAAGTCACACTAAGGAAATCACAAGTATTTTTTTAATTGGGGAAAAATAATCCATGATGCTTATACAGTAAATAAAAGTAATACTATGTAAGGAAGAAACTAGGTTATATCAGAAGGGAACATACATTTTATATCATACATGTGACAGGATTGTAAAGAAGTGGACGCAATTACTCTGAGGCAGTAGACAATGTAGATAGTCTGTATATGGACTATATCAGGGTGAACCAAGGTTAACACAAATTTTAAGGTAATTAAAGGATAGCATTTCTAAGGTATTTTGAATAGTAGGTCAGTTGGTGGTTTTCAACAACTAAAAAGACTTCTCATGTTTTGAAGCTATGAATATGGGGGAAAGGCTTAATACCAGTGTTTGCATGTGAGGTGCACTGTAGGTTTGACCCTTTGGGGAATTATTTTCATCTATAGATGAAAAATTTCTTATTTCAATAATTGGAGTTCTGCTTTTGTGAGGTCTTACAATGAAACTAGGGCCCACTTTTTTGAGGGAACTCTTGCTATTACATTATATAAACCCATCATTATCTGTTTGGTTCTTAATACAATTTAAATTTGGACAGATTTATTCTAGTTAAACCACATGTCAACATGTAAACTTGTTTTGATTAAAGACTTTTTCTATCAAACTCTACTAGTAATTCTTTGCTATGAAGTGTGATGGAATTCTGGATTTGCTTCTGAGAGAAATTTCTTAGTTAACTTGGTCAAAGAGATTGTGTTGTTTGGAGAGGGTAACGTAAGCGCAAAATGTTAAAAATAAAGGACATATTTTTGTTCACCCTTTTTCCTGTGACTCACCAGATCCACAGCTTCATCAAGAAAGAAACCATGTAACATCCAACTTTTGAGACACTATGCAGTCTGGCTATATTTGCTTACATAGGCTTTGTTCTAACCAGATGATTCAGTGTTAAAATAATTGCCTTCTCTTTAATCTTCACCCCCATTTGTCATATAGGTTGATATACTAAGATAAAGTCATATGAATAATTGAGGACTTTCAGGAGCACTGGCTCAATTTTAAATTGTGTATTTGGTCAAAATTCTAGCTGAACAAATTACTAGATAACATCATACATATTTTTTACATGTATAAAAGTCAGTAATTATATCATGTTACTTTTTAAACCACTGGGTGACATGTCAGTAAGTTAAGCACAGACTAGAGCACCAAGTTTTGAATTTTGAAGATGTACCATCAGGAGAGAACCTGAATGGGAGGGATTTTGTATGTGTAAACAGCCTGACTGGAGTACCTTAAACCTTATAATAGCAGTTACATCCTGTGGTTTCAAATAGCAGGATGGTAGATTTTGCCGTTTTTGCCCCCAACACACTTACCTGTTCATGGATGTCAGGTCCAAGATGAGGTTTACCATTTAATCCTGAACAAAAACAAAGGCTTTAAAGGGCTCTGTGAGGGATGCACTAACAACTTTTGTCCCATTTGTCAAAGTATGACCTATTAGAAATACTTAAGCCCATTATTACAGTTTAAGAAGCTGCTATTGACGCAGACATTTGTTTGCCTTGTAATTCTCAAACTTTACTGATGATACAGCCAATGTGATTGGGTTTTGAAAAAGATCAAATTACCCTTGCTTTCCTAGATAGTGATTTTGTGCATATATGTCCACTATTACTAATAAGTTTGAGAATATTTTTGTATTTGCTTTTTCATTAGATAAAATAATGCATGTAAAATATATACTGTTTTTTCTGTTAAACAGTCATGTTATGTTCAGGTTGAATTCTGTAGCTATAAAATCCCCAACTGCGGACATCTTTTCTACTTATTTCTAAGTTAAAATTCTCCTTTAACTTGAACTTTTGGCTGACGTATAAATGATAATACATTAACATGTTTTGGGGATAATCTGGTTAGCCCTTGATTTAACTAGAAAATAATAGAGCAAGGTATCAGAGCCCTTCTAACTTTGATGAAAAAATTGACCTTAAGAAATAGCAGGACAGTATTTTCAAGGGCTAAAATAAGATCATCAATAGTAGTAACATCACCCATTAAAATTTCTGGAATTTGCTATTTTGAGAATATAAAAATGAATGAAAATAGACCCTGTATACTAGTACAAGACTTATGAAAAAAACACGGTTTAATTTTTACCTATGAAATGTTCATGATCTATGGTTATGCCGGAGAAATTTCCACCTCAACATCATTGGAAACTTAAAAGTAAAAATTTAGACAAAAACCAGCCACTGAGGGACCTATTCTTTATGCTGACGCTGGGCAAATGATGCCACCAGTGGACATACCAGAAACAGGTGTATATAATCGACACACCAATTTAGTGTGTAGCATATAAATCTATAAAACATTTCATGGTCAACTTTTTAAATACATAGTGTTACAGGCTTCACCAGTTTTTGATTTATATGGTAAATGTTCTTAGCCATCCAGGAAAGTAGAATTCAGTTGAGTTTAAACATAACCTAGAAGAGAGAAAGTGAAATTTAAATATAATAATTAAAAATGAAATTTTTATAGCATTCCTAAAAAGTTAAAACAGTATTAAATTTTCCACCAAAAAAGTTTCCACAGAACATAACATCAGTATAGTTAGCTATAATTTTCTCAGATGATCTAGACCCCAACTTTATCCAATTCCCTCACAGAACTAGGGAACCAGAAGAATGAAAGAAATGGGCCACAAAAATTCATGTTTCTATTTACTTACAGAATACTGGGTATTACTGCCAAAGATTAAGTGAGCCATAGCCATCAATTCATATGATCTTGATTTCCCATGTCCCAGTGGTTATATTACATAAAATTAATTTTTAATAAAGATACTGATAAACATTTTAAAGCCAGTATGAGCCATAAATTCTTGTCAAGCAAGTTTCAATATAAATGTTACTTCTGTGAAGATAGTATACATACACAAGATCTTTTGACATTCATTTTTCACTCAATCTCATTAAAATGTGTGGTATGCTTAGTAGTGACTATCAAAATGTAACATTACAAAAGAGCCCACTGTGATGTGATGTTAAATTACACAATATCCATTTATATTGTATGTATTAATCTACTCTTGTTCTCCCTCATTTTTATTACAAATAATTGAAGGACCTTAGAAGCCTGAGGGTACAAGAGTAGCTCTCAAATTCCTCAGCATTTTCAAAACACTTTCATTACTTGATGTGTCATTAATGGAATCTATCATTAACAAAATGCTCTCGGGACACAATGAATAGGTAAGTCATAGACTGGGAGAGAAGCAGGGTACATGTCTGACAATTTCTAATCAGGATATATAAGCACTTCTTTAACCCAGTAAAACAACTCAAATATGTGTAAAAAGCACTAGATACTTAGGAATAAATGCTAAAATAGTTTGAGTTCCAAATTTTTAAATATCGTCAAGTTACTTTAAGAAATTCTATGATTTGAACTTTTGTGGGGATAACTTCAGATTATTTCAGGTAGAACCTACTCCTTAATGGCATTTCTTAGAAATAAAGTAGCCATCTAAGAAAAATCATTTCACAAGGCCACATTTTTTGCTGTTGTTAGTTAAAGGTTCCAGGATCAACATAAGGATAAGCGAGAAATTCCCCCAGCTTGTTGCCTTCTGAATCATAGTGGAGCATTCGGAAGCAAACGTCACAAAAGAAACATGGGTCTTCTGGTGCAAAACTGTCATTGTTTGTCACCCATCTGTAGTTTAAAAATAAAAAAAGGGAATTACATCATTGCAATCAACTTTTTCATGCTTTGAAGTAACATTCTAAGTTAAGACTGCAGCAATACGCGAACATCCCCCCTACTGCCTTATTCTAAATATGTTGGAATCCTCTATATAACAGTATACATAGAGAGATACAGACATGTCCACTACTGATACGCCATAAGAAACACCACAGAATGCTATTTCTCTGACAGATTTGTTAAAGGGAAGCGGAGAAGACTATAAATTCATACTTGAAAATGTACACATTTTATGAAGCATACCCATCCTCCAATTAATATGAACATAAGTCATTTTCTGGCAATAGGCTATCTGAAAAACCGTTAAGTAGGTGCTATGGATCTGATAAACTTTTACTTATTTCTCTGATTGGTAAACTAGTACTGTTTAGTTAGAAGACAGTATAGCTGTTTTACCTAGATTCAGAATAAAATATTAGAGTAAGCAAACGGAAATACAGGTAACATTATTCAACTGAGATTTTGGTTTTTGGCCTGAGATGTTACTGGTTGCCATAAGATTAAAAATGTTATTTTTCTGTTTACCTAGATTCTGCATCTCATGCAGTGTTTTAACATTTTTCTGACTTTCATTTTGATCTGATAACTCTAAAATATGTTCCCTATTGATCATCAATAACCACATTGTGGTGGGGAACCCCAAATTGGTGATTAACTTTTCCTTTTCTCACTAAATGTTTAAATCTGACACAGTTTCATCAAATCATACATAAAGGAGAATTTTTTTATAAACACGATGTGTGTTATTTTCACTGAAGAGAAACTGAACAAAGCTAATTTTTTAAACTGCAGACGAGGCAGAAAAAGTATGTTTTCCCGATGACATTTTTGAGCAAACAGTGTTATCAACCAAAATAAAATCTGGCCTACCCATGGACTTCTGTTACAAGATATTCATTTCCTTATTATTAAAAAAAAATGGCTGTAACTAAACTAAACTGACTTCAGTACTTCCCTTATTATCTTTATATCATTTTTATATACCATTTATATCCCAAAGTGGAAGTCCTTAAATCCAAAATAGAGAAAATACCAAGTATCAAAAGTATTTGATTATTGAAAATCAATACTTCTCAAGGAGAAAAACAGCTGTCACTTACCGGGCTGTGTACATTTTACAAACAAAACACTTTCTGGTCCATAGCCAATGCTTCTTGATAAGAAGGGGATAAAGTGTCCTATCCAAGCAGTCATCATGATGCACAAGCCTTTTGTATACAAGAAAATAATCATATTAAAGTGCAAAGTCTTGTGATCTGTAAAGAATTAAATAGACCTGCACCTCAACATCAAGAACATAATAGCTACCTATTTTTTGCTTGTAAAAGATTTGGGTATGGGCCTCCCTGGTGGCGCAGCAGTTAAGCGCTGCACTGTGGAGCTGTCGGCAGCAGCAAACGCCAGGCCAGGGAGATTCCCACATGGCGCGGCAGACCTCTCCAGCCTTGCCCGCTGCTCCCCTCAGCAGTGTATTTCAGTCGATCTGCCTATTCTGCTCCCCACTCTGTCTCTGGTGAACCCTCTCGCTGCACCATGCCCCTGGCCTGTACCCCAGTTTGTATCCATAAATAAATAAATCTTTGAAAAAAAATTAAAAAGATTTGGGTATAACTGATATTACATCAGGCTTTACCAAAATGTGTTCAACAAAACACTTCCTCCAAAAGAACACTGTGGTTAAACAAGATTTTGTTTTCTGTGAAATGTCCCAAATCCCTTTATGGAAGATAATGTATGCAGCATGTCTTGAATATTTCCATAAGAAATCCTGTCTTGTCCGCTGCTCCCTTCAGCAGTGTATTTCAATCTGCCTGTTCTGTTCCCTACTCTCTCTGGTGAATCCTCTCACCTCCACACCTCTGCCCTACACCCCAGCTCTTGCATGCATAAATAAAATAAATCTTAAAAAAAAAAAAAAAGGACCATTGAAGTCTGTGTTTCTACTAGGAAATAACAGAACAAATAGCAAAGTGTTATTTGTGCTATCACTTACCTTATGTCAGTAATGATGACAACATGTTCACAGTCTCCCTGGTGACAGTACAAGTAAGGAAAACCTAGTTTAATATACAAGTCATTGAAGGTGAAGTCTTCCATGTTAGCAGTCTGAAACTTTCCATAGCCTCTATCATGGGACTCTGACCACTCAATGATAGTTCTGGAGAGGAGGAGAGGACACACAGATTTATCACTGCTCCACAAAACCTAAACACGACAGAAAAGGGGACTGACCGCAGTATTTCACAAAACCTGGGACAATTAGCTGGACAGTTGCCATCTTGATGTGAAAATTACTGTAGTTTATGCTGAAATTAGGAACTGAATTTTTCCTCATCCATTAGATCAGTTCTCAAAGTGTGGTCCCTGACACCCAACAGGGACTCATGAGATCAAAATTATCTTTACAATAATTCTCATATCATTTGCCCTTTCAACTTTCATAAATAACCACTTTTCTGGCCATATGGAGTATTTTATTGCTACAAGTTGAATGAAAAATACGTAACAATGGCATTTTGTTTCCGAAAAAGGTATTTTTCACAAAAATGTTATCCGTCTTAACAATTATGTAACGGGACTTAAACTACTACTTAAAATATTTTAGTTTCAATTTCTAATATGGTAAATATTGATATAGTTAAAGCCCAAATAAAGTCCCTGATTACACTGGTCAACAGTGAGATCACTGCTGACTTCAAAATGCCCTAATCTGTAGTATCTTGGTGTGCTGAACATGAATACAACCCTGAAAATTTTTTACTAGCTCTCGTTTTGAAGATATTTCATATAATTCATTGTATATGTTTCCGTGTAAACTTATCCAGTAGGACTGCAACAACATCCTAAATCAGCCTAGAATGATGTAATATTGCATCGTTTTGCATAATATCATCATGCACACATCACCCAGAGTTGATTGCATCATTTTCTGATGCAATGCAATACTACTGCCAGGTGGCTGCTGAAGTAAGCTGACATCAGCAGTGCACTATAAAAAGCCCTGAAAGAAAGGTTGAGCATTGAAAATATTTCAGACTTTGTGCCAGACAATTTAAGTTACTGTTCCATAGAACTGTTATTATTTTATCCATTTAGGCACAATACAGAACAGCAATGCCGCGAAAATGCGTTAATAGCGTGGACAATTTCTGCTCTATTTGTGAGGAAGTGACATTTGCCAACCAGAAGAAAACGATCACTTCTCAAGTGAAGAAGGCTTACAACACAGCTTTCACAGTGGTTCAATGGCAAAAGACCATCAATGCTGTCTGCAGTCCCCATGGTGTGGAGAGAACCAAGCAACCACATAAAAGACTGTTATTTCTGCTTGGTTCCTCCTCTTTACAGCGGAACAAGGAAGCAAAAGAAATTGAGAATAGTCTACCCAAATATTCCGTCTGCATTGAGACCAGTTCCACATGGTGAGGGACTTCCTATTTCAGAACCTCCAGCAGAATATTCTCTTGATTCATCTGATGAGGACAAGGGTGAGCCGACCTGTTCTTCTCCTGTCCCATCAGCATGCAGTGATCCAGATTTTCACTGTGGTGCATCATCAACACACACAGTCTAACACAGGAAGAACTAAATGACCTGGTTCGTGATTTGGATTTATCCAAGGACAAGACAGAATTGCTAGGATTAAAACTCCAACAATGGACTCTTCTAGAAGAAGATGTCACAATTACCACCAGCAGTTGGAGCCTTTCTTCAGAAAAGAAAGTATTTTGGTATTCTGTTCCAACACTGAGGGCCTCATGAATGCCTTACAAATCACTCATGACCCACAAGAATGGAGTCTATTTCTAGGCTCTTCGAAACTGAGTCTTAAGGCTGTGCTTTTGCGCAATGGAAACCCTCTTCCATCTATTTTAGTCCTGAACAGCTAGCTGTACAAGAGACAAGTGAAGAAATCTAAGAAGCTGTCTATGACTTGATTTTTTACAGGTATTAACCATAGGCCTATTACTATTGGCATGCATTTCATGATGTAAACATCAACTTATTGCAGATTACAAAAAAAACTAGAGCCAAAATTAGAATTTGATTGTCATATTCGTGTTGAGCACATACAAATTGATAGGAAATGACTATTTCAGTAACATGACTTTTGTAAAAATTTGTTGACCAGTGTTACCGCTTACTATCAGGGAAATACAAATCAAAACCGCAATGAGATAGCATCTCACATCTGTGAGAATGGTTTATGTCAAAAAGGTCAGAAACAAGTGTTGGCAAATATACAGAGAACAGTAACTTTCATTTGCTGTAAGCAGGAATGTAGAGGGGTCCATGCCCTATGGAAAACAGTATGGAGGTTTCTGAAAATATTAAAAAGGTATGTATCATTTATGAGCCAGCAATTCTTCTTCTAGATATCTACCCGAAGAATACAAAAGCATTAATTCAAAGGGTATACGCACTCCTATGTTCATAGTGTCACCAAGTTATGGAAACAACCTAAATGTCCATCAACAGAGAGGTGGATAAAAAGATATGGTACATATACACAGTGGACTGCTACTCAGCTACATTAAAAAAAATAATGAATTCTTGCCATTTGCAAAACATGGATGGAACTGAAGGGGACTGTGCCAAGCAAAATAAGTCAGAAGGCCAAAGAAAAATACCCAGTGATGTCACATGTGGAACATAGAGACACAAAGAGTTAGCTAAAGCCAACTAATAAGCCAAACTAATAGCCAAACTAATAAGAAAACCCCAGAAATCTTGACTATAGACTGAGGCTACCAGAAGGGGTAGGAGGGAGAATAAAGTGGGGAGGGAGCACAATGTGCTATGGTGGAGGACTTTGGATGTCTTGGTGATGGGTGTGGGGTGGTGTAAGATCTGCAGGGTGTGATCCTATATCTCTAAATCATATACCTATGTTGTAAACCAATGTTATAACCGCAATAAAAAAAAAAAAAACCCTCTCTCTCTAGTTCATGTTTTTTTGGTTTTTTTCAATAGCTATTATCTAATGCAATAATAATAATAATAATAATAATAATAATAATAATAATAAGATAGATCTTGAAATGGTCTATGCATTTATTTGGTTGGAAAATTTTCTTCTGGGGTCAATTTTTTATTAACATACTAGGACTAAGGCCAACCAAGTTTAATAATTTGGAGAATACTTTAAAAATTGAGAAAGGTAATTTTTGACCAACCAAACAATAAAATGATGTAACAAAATAATTCCTTAGCCAAGATCTTAACAGACCAGAAAGTGGGTTTGTGGAGATAATTACTATTTGAGAATGAAAAATAGAAAAATCTTTGAGAAAATTTTAGAAACTATACCTGCTCAAGTCTCTGCATTCAGGATATCGTTTATCATTGTAAAATGTTCCTTCAAAATAAAAGAAGGCTGATTTGTATAGGTCCTATAAGAAAACAGATGGCATTGAAAGAAGCCCACGGGGAATTATGAAACTACTATAAGTATTTAACGCAAAATTTTTAAGTCGTGAAATCACACTAATATGTTACAACAGCCTTATGCAATTTCACAATATTAAATTTATATTTAATGCACACATTAAATTTATATTTAGTAGGCACATATTGTGACAAGTATTACATTAGTTACTAGGTTAATAAAGGGGTGAGGACATGCTCAGTTGCTATACTCAATTTTATCCTGTTGCTCTTTCAAGAACCAATTTTGATTTATATTTGGATGTTTTCCTGATATTCATGAGAGGAACTCAATTAGAAATAAACTTCATTATTACTTTACTATATGCATACACATCAGTGGCTGTTATTTTGGGTATTAGGAGTAAATACTGAACAGTCATTTCTTCGTGGTTTCACCAATAATATTAACAGTGATCATGAAATTATGTTTTTCTGTCATTTTTTTTCTTTTTGGTATTTTCAATGTGCTTTTCTAAAAATTTAATTTCCAGTAACTCTTAGGCAAGCAGACTATGAATTTCAATTTTTACTCATACAATCAATCTTGCCCAAGATGCCACAGAAGTTACACGACTGGTCTGAACCCTCAGGTTTCTTAATGTTCACTATACCGAACTTGCCAGCAGAGTTGTCTCTTACAACTGCATAACAGAATCAAAGACCAATTCTCACCTCAGGTCAATCAAAAGCAAATCTCTAGAGATGTGGTTCAGGCACTAGTGTTCTCCTAAACTCCCTAGAAAGTTGTAACATGCAATCAACATTGAAAGCAACTCAGATCCACCCTTCACCATATGTTTAAATGCGACCCCTGGGTAAGGGTGAGGGATAAAAGACCTGTGTTCTTTTCCTTAATCTGCACTTAGCTACTCAGACCCTCAATTTCCTCACCTGTGAGGAAGCCATCTTACATGATTACAGTGAAAATCATTGAACTACAAAAGATATGTTTCAGTTAAAATAATTTTACAGTTTGAAAAAGGAAAAACTGGCTAACAAATTCAAATGTTACAATGAAGCCAAGTTGAATGAATATAAAAGAGACCAACTGGTTAGATAATTGTTTACTATGACCTTAGAAGGAAGAGTATCTGTGGAATGATTGAGAAATTAATGGGAGATGAGGAAATCAAAACTAAGTTTAGCCTAATGGTTGAAAAAGTCTTGATGCTATAGATAGGAAAAGATAATGTAGTGACATACGGCACAGAAGAAAGCATTTACTGGAATATTTATGCATCTACTAGAGTAATCCCTATTTCCTTAGCTTATTATCACTTTATGGGGTTAAAAAAAAATCACCTTACTTTGCTGATGTGCTCAGGGGCTTGGTCAGGAGTGTTGCTGAATTCTCCACCAATCTGGAGGTCACTGACACAGCAAATTGAATCCCTCAGTTCTGTGAGTTTCTGACTGCCCAGTACCAACATTGTCTGGTATGGTTTGTGTTCTTTATGCTAAAAGTCAAATGGTAAATAAGGATCCACTTAGAGACAGCAATTAAGCTATAAACTCTGTAATGATCGCATCTAACTACGTTACTAGTTTCTTCATTCATCTCTTCAACTTGGTGTTCTGTATTTTTTCAGATTCTGAGTTTGTCTATTTGGCATCCATTAATTATAGGTCCAAACTAATGACCAAAGTTGTTTATATTTTCCCTGTAATCCAGAGCTGATATTCTGAGACCACCTCCTCCACCTAACTCTCACACACCAAGCCAGGGTGTCCCCTAAAATCAACCCAGAGCCAGCTACTAAACAACTTGGGGCAATCCTGACATTCCAGACTCCAATGGAATTATTCCAACCAGCCATTCCTAAGCTCTACTCTACCCTGCCTTGTTTTCCCCATGGAAACCCTATGAAGGCTGTGGTCTATGCTTTCCCCTCCCTCCTTTCTGCCTCGTAACACCACAGCGCTGCATGGAGCAGTATTATCCTGTCCTCTCAGAAAATGTATGTAATAAAAATCTTTAAATGGCATTGGTTTCAAGTGTTGTCACTCAGAGCTACCTCCATAAATTAAAACCCCATGGGAACAACTAAGCTACTCAGTGATGTATCATGGGTGTTTGTGTTGCTCCTCTCGTCCCTCACCCATTCCCTTTTCACAAAGGGATGTTAGGAGACGGGGTCCAGTGGGTGGTCATGAGGGGCGGCTCTCATGAATGGGGTTAGTGGCCCTGTAAGAGACCCTTCTCTATGGGAGAAGTCTGTGACTCAGAAGAGCATCCCCATGCAACTACCCTGGCCTTGTGATCTTGGACTAACAACCTCCAGAATTGTGAGAAATAAATTTGTGCATGAAAAGCCATGCAGTCTGTGTTTTGCTACAGCAGACTGAACAGACCATGATACTTGGCAATAAACTTCCTTAGTTTAACCTAAAGTTTATAGTCAGGATCCCACTAAAATGACATTAGCATGAAGAGTCTCTGAAATATAACTTCATTACCACTACTGTCTTTAAAATTTCCTAGAATTTGCTTCATTAAAGTCAGGCAATTAATCTATACCCTATACTCATGTTATAAATCTAGAAATTAAGCTATATTGATTTTGTTCTATTGTTTTTAATCAATAATTTCAGATCTCAGTCTAAAATAATTAGTACTAAGTACATCTAGATGCTGCATAAAAATCTATTTATCAACAAGTACAATTTATATATAGCAATTTTCCATAAAATCTTATCAAAATTAATGACATCTATTTGGGGAATCAAAAATAAGCAGAGGTCCTCCGTGGTGGCGCAATGGGTTAAGCGCACCGCTGTGGAGCTGTGGGCAGTTGCAGCGCGAGTTCGATGCCCAGCATGAGTTCGATGCCCGGCTGGGAAAGATTCCCACCTGACACAGCACACCTCTCCTGTCTCGCCCGCTGCTCCCCTCAGCAGTGTATTTTGGTCTATCTGACTGTTCTGCTCCCCACTCTGTTTCTGGTGAACCCTCTCACTGCCCCCACACCTCTGGCGTGCTTCTGTACCCCAGCTTGTATGCAAAAATAAATAAAATCTTTCAAAAAAAAAAAGAATTCTTTTTATTACACATTCTGAAGAAATTCCTGGACCCAAGAACTATTAGCTTTCTACATTTTCATCAAAGAATATCTGTGCTTAATTAGTTCAGAAACTCCCCAAGAATCCTGAGTTACTATATAGATGTCACCCCATTCCTTCAACCAGTCACCTATTCTGCAAAAAAGTCTTGAGAATTCATATAACAGAATTATTGTCGATTTACATATGCTTTCAGTTGTTTGTAGTGCAGAAATCAAATATATATTCCAACACTCTAACTATAACCCTATTGATCAAGAGATTATTTAAATTTTGGCACTAAGATCAGTTTAAGATATTTATCACTAAAACAAAGAACCCAAGAATACAGACAGGATATTAGAAGACATATGCTTATATTTATTTTGAGCCCTACATAATGTGACTCTTCAAATTAAATCCTTTGACAAGTCACTCATGTTATCAGTGAAGTCCAAAAGGTTTTACTACTGACCTTATGAAATATAACAGGGTACAAGATATTCACAGATAAGATAAGCTCTCCTTCTTCAATCATGTCAGCTGGATTTTTGGGCCTTTTTCCTATGGCATGTGACTCCTGAAAGAGGAAAATGAATTAGTAAAAGACCTTTAAATCAGACACTGTCACTCAGGTAAGAGGTATTGTGGAACACCGGCTAAAAGCAAGAGGTTGAGTCAGCCCTGGGTTTGACTATTAATTCTACTTCAAGAAAATTGTTAAAGCCTTGCTAAGTTTTAATTTTATTTCTGTAAAAAAACAGAAAATACTTAATTTTATGGAACTGTTGCTGAGAATATGTACATAAAGCATATAATAAGCTGTCTGGCAGTAAGTGCTTAGCAACTGATGATAAAACAGAAATATCAACTAATGTTGGGATAGCATTGGCATATATAGTTACTAATACTTTTACACATTTTGTAAGCTATTTGACATATGAAATGGGGACGAAGCAGAGTGGACTCTGGTGGTGGACTACGAGTGTTTTGATGGAGGGTCCACTATGTATTAATAATACGTGAGGGGGGAGCCTCTACTCCAAAAATGTAAGCAATGATATAAACTAGAAAAAAAAACAAAAAAGAAAACAAAAAGAATTGCATTTAAAGAAATATCAAAAGGAACAAAATACTTAGAAATAAAGATAACCTAAATAATGTGAAAAACATCTCTTCATGGATAGGAAGACATAATGTTCGTAAGAAGACAATGCTACTCCAAAAGCTACACAGATTCAATGCAATTCCTCAATGTCTTAGTGGTGTTTCCCCCCCAGAGATAGAAAAATCCATCCTAAAATTCATATGGAATTTCAAGGGACCATGAATAGTCAAAACATTCTTGAAGAAAGAACAAAGTTGATCAGAGGTTACCAAAAGCTAGAGGAAGGGAAAATGGAGAATTCATTGTTTAATGGGTTTAAAAATTCTGTTTGGGATGATAAAAAAGTTCTGGAAATAGTGGTGATACACAGCATGTGAATATACTTATAGTCACTTAAATGAACATTTAAAAATAGTTAAAATAGTAAATTTTGTTATGTATATTTTACCATACACACACAAAAAGTGGGATAATAGATGCTGTAGTATACTATCAAGTACCCAACAAAGTGTCTGGCACATAGTAGGTTCTCTATGCAGTTTAAGAAAACATACTAAATGAACACTTCATATCTCCTTAAATTTCTCTGAGGACTTTCACAGAAGAGATAACAGATTTAGGAAAGAATGTTGTTAAAGCAAAGTCAGAATCAGAACAAAAACTAGTCATTGGTGGCAAAAGGCATGAATTAGCCTAACACAAAGAGCAAGACAATACTTAAAAAAAAAAAAAAAGGCAGGCATTTAAGAGTCAAATATGCCAGCATTTCGATTCTGTGGGTCTTTTTTTCTATTAGCTTCCAGTTCCAGTGAAATTTCTGTAGCTTGTTTTCAACTAAGCATAGCCAATATAAAGTTACCAGACAGTTACCCTTAACACTCATCCAACGCTTACTGTGTCCTGTGAAAAAGTGAAAAATATGATTCTTACCATCTCATAAGCAAACGTTTCTTGTCTGCAGACCCGATCTATCGTTATGGTTTCTTCCCGATGTTCCTTAAGTTTCTTTCTAACCCTGTTACAAACACAGGAAATATCAAATTTCAATATTCTTTACTGGGCTTACAAAACATCTTTAATAGCTAACTTTTTTAAATGAACTAGATTTTTTTATATTTAATTAATTTTAGACTTAAAAGCCTTGTGCTGAAGTTGGTATAGTGTCCTCTTTGTTAATGTATTTATAATTGTATTTTCTAGCATCTTCTGTAGTTTTTCTTTAACATTGTTATATTATTTGGTGTGTATATATAATCATACATAGTCTATCCTGATGTGGCTTGTGGCTTTTATCATTAAATGTATGCTTTTCACAAAGCAAGTGTTAAGAAGTTTATTAAGACGGAAATCTTATCAAATATGTTCTCTAATCACAATGGTATGAAGTGAAAAATCAACCACAAAAGGAATGTTGGAAAGATTTCAATTATATGGATACTGAACAATTGTGCTACCGAATAATTTGATAATGAATAACTATTAAGTCAATGAAAAATTAAAGGAGAAATTAAAAATTACTTGGAGAAAAACAAAAATGAAGAAACAAGCTATCAGAATGTATGGGATGCCAGGAAAAGTAGTTCTTAAGGGGAAGTTTATAGCAATACAGGCCTACATCCAAAGTCAAGAAAAGTCGCAAATGAACAAGCTAACCTTATACCCGAAGGAATGAAATAAAGGAATAAATGAAGTCAAAAGTTGGTAGTGGTAAGGAGAGGATAAAAATCAGAGCAGAAACAAAGTAACTGAAAAAGATAATACCAAGGATCAATGAAATATGGTTCTTTGAAAAGATGAACAAAATTGACAAGTCTTTAGCTAGGTTCATTAAGAAAAAAAGAAACAACTGTAACAAACAGAATCAGAAGTGAAAGAATTTATAATGGATAAGACAGAACTACAAAGGACCACCAGCCTGCTATGAACATATATATGACAGTAAGTTAAACAATCTAGAAGTGGACAAATTCTTAGAATCATACACTCTTTCAAGACTGAATCAGGAAGAAATGGAAAACTTGAAGAGGTAAGGCAATTGAAACAATAATCCTGTCTCCCAAAAAAAAGCAAAATAAGAGAACCAAATGGTTCCACCAATGAGTTCTACCAAACTTTCACAGAGCATCTTATACCCATCCCTCTAAAACTTCCAAAAACTAGAAGAGAGAACACTTCCAAATTCATTTTGCAAGGCAACATTACCCTGATATCAAAAGCAGACTAGGACATCTCAGAAAATGAAGCCACAGACCACTAACTTTGATGAACGCAGATGCAAAAATATGCAACAAAACTCTAGCAAACTGAATTTAACAATACATCAAAAAGATCAAACATCATGACCAAGTAGGATTTATCCCAGGAAAGGTTCCAACAAACACAAACCAATTTTTTCAATACAGATAAACAAAGGGAAGGATAAAAACCATATAATCATATCAGTAGATTCAGAAAAGGCATTTAACAATATTTAACACCCATTTATGATAAAGTTCTCAATAACATAGGGATAGAAAGAACATATCTTAAATAATAAAGGCCAAACATGACAAACCCTCAATTTACTCAATGATAAATAACTGAAAGTTATCCTCTAACATTAGGGACAAGACAAGGCTGTCCATGCTTACTACTACCATTCTACATAGTATTGTGAGTCTGAGCCAGCGCAATTAAGCAAGAAAAAGTATTAAAACGTACGGAATTTGGAAAAGTAGTAAAACTATTACTACTGGCAGATGATAGTAGTAAGCAGAAAACCCAAAATATTCCACACAAAAAAACATAATACATAAAATGTATATATACATAATGTATGCATATATACACAATACATAAATCAGTACAGTAAAGTAGCAGGCTACAAAACCAATATATAAAAGTTGTTGCATTTCTATAGGCAAACAATGACATAGAAGGAAAGGAAATTAACAATTCCATTTACAATTCCATCAAAAATAAATACCTAGGAATAAACCTAACCAACAAAGTGAAACACATAAACTGAAAACTGTAAGACACTACTAAAAGAAATAGGAGAAACATAGAAATGAAAAGATATTCCGTGTTTCTAGATTGCGAGAATCACAATGTTAAAATGGCCATCTTACTTCAAGCAAAATACAGATTCTAATGGCATTTCTCTGATGCTAATAGAACAAAACAATATACTACATTAACTATACTAACTTTGTAGTATAGTTAAAGTAATCAAAACATGGTATTGGAATAAAAACAGACACATAAAACAGTGGAACAGAACTGAGAGCCCAGATAAACCCTCATCTATTCGGACAGTTAATTTATAACAAAGGAGTCAGGAGCATACGATGGAAGCATACAATGCAGCATATGATGCAGTAAATGAAACTGAGAAAACCGACAGTCACAAAAGTAAAGAAAAAAATTTGACACTATCTTACACCAAACATAAAAATTAATTCAAAATGGATTAACAACTTGAAAGACCTGAAATCATAAAGTACTTAGAAGAAAACAGACAATAAGCTTACGGACATGGGCCTTAGAGATGTCTTTAGGGATTTAACTTCTTAGGCAAGGGAAACAAAACCAAAAATAAGCAAGTGGAACTACATGAAACTGAAAAGTTTATGTACAGTAAAATAAACCACCATGTAAATGAAAAGGCATCTTAGGAACTGGGAGAAGATATTCACAATCCACCAGATGACAAGGGATTAATACCTAGCATATAAAAAGAACAAACAACTCAATCAAAAAAATTAGCCAAGATGTCTCCAAAGAGACATTTAGATGGCCAACAGGCACAGGAAAAGATGTTCATCATTTCTAATCATCAGGAAACACAAGTCAAAACCACAATGATATATCATAGCATACCTGTAAGAGTGACAAGAATAGACAAGAAACGAGTGTTGGCAAAGGTATGGAGAAAAAGTCACCCTTATACACTATTGGTGGGACTACAAACTGGTGCAGCCACTTTGGAAAACAGTATGGAAATTTCTCGAAAAACTAAAAATAGAACTTACCACATGACCCCGAAATTCCACTTCCAGTTATACCTGGAAACACTATTCAAAAAAGATCTAAATAGTCCTGTGTTCATTGTAGCAATAGTCATAACAGTCAAGATAAGAAAACAACCTTAATACCCATGACAGATGACTGGATAAAGAAAATGTGCTACCTATATACATAACGGAATATTATTCTGCTATAAAAATATGGATGGAACTTGAAGGGATTATGCTAAGTAAAATAAGTCAGAAAGAAAGACAAGCATGAGACAATTTCACTCATATGTGGTATAAAAAGAAAGCAAGCAAACAAAACAAAAGCAAATCCTTGGATTCTGACACGTGAACTGCAGTTACCATAGAGGAAGGAGATGGGCCTTCAGAGAGGAATGGATAGAAGGGGTCAATTAGAAAGTGGCAGAAGTTTATTAGAACTCTGGTGGGAGGCATGGTGTGGTGTCCATTTAAAGTTGTACTCCTAAAATTTACAGTTTTGTAAACCAATGTCACTTCAATAATTAAAAAAATAATAATAATGCTGCTGAAGCTTTACAGCATAATGGGTTAGTTTCAGTAGCACCACTGTAGTAAAATTACCTCTCCTAAGTCTACAAACTAAAATCCTCTTTCATCAAAAAAATTCAAAAGCAGCGAAGATAAGTTATTTAGCTTGTCATGGAATAAGGAGGTGAAATGTATCAAAGGAAAATCTATCTCTAAGAAGTGCCATTCTCCCCACCCCTCTAACATGCACAAAATGAGTCAAGTAGCTCTTATGATACATAGGGAGAGGAAAAAGTGCTTGAAATTTACTTATTTTATTCCACAATAAAGTGATCATGTGCTTTAGTTTGGGTTTTATTTTTATGTTTTTAAGTTATTGTTAGGGAGAAGAAAAGCAGGTTTAAAGAAAGAAAGCATAGAGACAGATTTTGGCTGTTGGCACAAGTCTAATTTACTTGCAGTCCTATTAAGATGATTATTAGTGCTATCTTAAATGCAGTAGCTTCAAACTACATCAAAATAATCCTGGTTGACGAATGCTATAACTAACTCCTTTTATGTTATGTCTATAACTCTATCCACATTTCCTAAGAAAAGGACCAGAAGAAAGCGAGGGAGATCTTATTCATATAGTAGCAGAAAACAGCCAGGGGAAGCAAAGTGTAAAGTAGTCTTAAAATTACTACTTAACATGACTTAATAAAATCAGTTAAGTCAATATAGCAAAAGATTATGCTTTGCTTATAATTATCACCAAAACTCTTTTTCCAGCCAATTTCTAAAACTCACTTCCTCTGGTTTATGAAAATTTCATTCATCACACTATAAATATCTGCTGACTCCCTATTATGTGTCAAAGAAATGGGAATATAGCAGTGTATGTACGACAGATACAGTTTATGGAATCTTTAAGTCTACTTATGAGGACAGAAAATTGAACAAGTATATTATAGGTGTGATGAGTATTTCAATTTCAATAGATAAGTATGGGGATTACAGCATCATAAAATGAGATCTAAATGGAGTCCTTAGAACTTCACCTAAGATTCTAAGGATGCACAGAAGTCTGCAAGACCAGGGAAGGGGGGAAAAAAAAAGACCAGGAGAATAAGGAAGAGTGAATGTTTTAGGCAAAGGCTGGAAAAAAGGTTTAGTGTTGTTGGAGTGTAACATAGATAAAGCTAATAAAGATCATCAAGATTCATTCTACAGAGGCCCTTTAGAGTCAGTTAAAAACTCAGAGCTTTGCCTAGGGTTACTGAAAAATTTTAAGGAAGAGTTTCACAATCAGACCAACTAAATAGCCAACAAAAGCTAAACAGAAAGCAGCACAAGAAGCTACCAGCAATACAAAGATCAAAGAGTTAGGATTGTCAAGGAGCCTGCAATGACTTTAGAAATGCTAGAAGAATTCAAAACATTACAAATGCACCTATTCTCTAAGGGTAGGAGATGGGTTTTGGTAATTGTGGATAGGAATCTTAGAGTCCCAATGTTGAGGTGAGCTTCAGATGGAAGAGGGCTATGCACATCCTGAATCATTTGGAAAAGAAAGTGGTTAAAAATAAATCTGAAAATGCAGGGGGGTTACATGTGGAAGGTTTTGGATGACTTAAGTCTGAAATATGTCTACAGAAGAAAGAGAATTGTTGACGATCTCTCAGCAAAGCATCAAGCTTAGGAGATAACATGACATAAATCTGAAGGAGAAAACCCTAGACTTAGGAAAGGAGTCTTTCACAAAGCTCCATGTATCACTAATATAAACATTTGTTGTGGGGGACAAATTTGCCAGATATTACAAAAGAAACCAAGTAGAGTTGAAATGACTGCCTGAATTTTTGAGGTGGACAATAGAAAGAGTTGGGTCAGGATGACAGTCATAGCTGGGATGGTGTCAAATGGGCTGGAAAGTATAAATTTCACTACTAGGGCCTCCCCGGTGGCGCAGCGGTTGGGCGCTGCGCTGTGGAGCTGTCGGCAGCGACGAGAGTTCGACGCCCAGCCAGGGAGAATCCCACATGGCGCGGCAGACCTCTCCTGCCTTGCCCACTGCTCCCCTCAGCAGTGTACTTCTGATCTGCCTGTTCTGCTCCCCACTCTGTCTCTGGTGAATCCTCTCGCCGCCCCACGCCTCTGGCCTGCACCCCAGCTTGTATGTATAAATAAAAAATAAATTAAAAAATAAATAAATAAAAATAAAAATAAAAAAAATAAATTTCACTACTACATGAATAATTACATGAAAATTCTATAATATTATCTACAGTGAGCAGTCTTTCTCAAAGTGTGGCTATCACACTGGAATTACCTGTGAGTAATGACATCAACACAGAGAGAATAACCACTAAAAAACTTTTGCTGCAATATGACAATAATTTTACTTTTCAATTTAATGATAAAAAAATTAGACTTCTACTGTGTTGGTCTCTTAATCCTAGGTTTATAGGAATTCGTTTTTACCCAATTTTACAAAAGTACACATCTGTCAAAAATAAAAACAAACAAACAAACAAACAAGCAAATCTGGTCTTTTACCAGAGTTTTAAGAAACACTATTATTTAGCAGCACCTTAAGTCTTAAGTACATTAACTTCACATTTGCGAAGTTCATTTCAAAGTAAACACAAATTTGAGTATGGATTGTATATTTTTAGAGGTTATGTATTTTCTGCTAATTTTCTTAGTTATAACAATATACTACATGTAAAACAATGATACTTTTAGTGTCATTGTATTTAGTGGTCAATTATCATGATGTCGAAAACTTAATAGTTCAGCAAGAGAAAAAGACATAACAAGTATTTCAAACACATACTAAACCAAATACAGTCAAATATTAAAGTAGGTTGAGTTTAGGGTGTGGGTATATAGATAACAAAATAGACTTTCACCTTTTAAATAATATAATGTTGGAAAAAATATTTAAATAAATAGCACATAATAAAAAGTGAGGTCAGTCATACCCCAAAGTCACTAGGTCAGTATCCTCAGGGATGACTTCCGGATCATCACCTTCCTCAAGGCACCTTAGTTTATCAAGACTGAAATGAACAGGAAAGAAAAAAAAGGAAACGCTGTCAGGCATCTTGCAGTGAACAATCAGGTTTGCATGCTAAATAAATCACTGAATAGTTAAGAAGTCAGAAATGAAAAAAATCCAGCAGGCGGCTCAGAAGCCAGAATTCCATACAGATTTGTTCCCACATTCTATAAAAAAAGGATATACGCCGATTGAAAATGGTCATTATAGTTAAACACAGAATAAATATAGTATGAGATCGTTAAAGGTTATTACTATATTTTCTCCCCAAACAAGGCACTTTTGGGGGAAATGTCAGTAACCGTATACTCGGGAGGTCCCCAAAAGAGACCATAGTTAATCCTGGTTTTAACATTCCTCTGGAAAGAGGTTATGTCTCCTCCCAGCTTCACCAATTACTAAGGTTTCTCCATTGTCAGTGTTTGTTAATGACAAGTACACGTCTCTGTCACTGATTGCTTTTCGATATTAACAAGCACTTTATAAAAATGAGACATAGAAAAAAAATCTTTTAAGCAGCTCTCCCGTTTCTTCACTCTAACTCGCAGAAATTGTGTATTTTGATCACAGGACTTCTGATGTTGCGGGAATGCTCCAGTATGTTGAAAGCTTTGAGAGGTCGATCCTGCCATCCTGGGGTTTAAACCACAGGATCTCCCAAGGATGAGTCCCAGAGGAGAGCAGAAAACTAGGCAGCACCCTAATTGGCCCCAAGCAGCAAGAGACCCTTAGCCCCGCACTCACCCGCAGACTGCCTTTAGCTCTGCAGCTGCCTCCAGGCTGCATCCCAGATCCCGGGCTACCGCCGCATCCTCCAGTCCGGAGTCAGCGACCCCTCGGCCCCCGGGCAGCGTGGGTGCCAGCGGCTCTCTCAGAGACATGTCCCCTGCACCGCGTAATCGGCCACGCCATAGCTCCCCGAAAGCGCCCACGTGGAACGCGCGGGTGTTTAGCTCGGGAAGCTCGTACTCGGGGAAATTGGAGCCCCCACTGTTGGAGAGCAAGTCCTGCCTGCTGCCTACCCCTCCACACGCTGGGCCGCTCCGGACGCCTTCAGCCATGTTCGCCCTACTCCCTTCCTAGCAAAAGCTGAACAACCAAGACCTCGCACAGCGTAATGGGACTTGTAGTTGTGCGCGGTGGCGCAGGGCTGCGAAGGAGGAGTCGCAGACACTACATTTCCCAGCAGGCGCAGGGTGGGACCCGCCCGGGACCCGCCCCCGGGCGCGGCGACCCGAGTCACAGGTTTTAGGCTGAGCGCATTGTTCTCAGCTCGCGGACGGCCTGAGCTGTTAAGGTTCCCGGACCGCCGCAGCCTGTGAAACTGGGTCTCCGACCTCCACAGTTAACGTAGCATCGCCTTTATGCTCGTAAGGGCAAGGTGGCTTCGCCATGTACTTCTATCCCACGTTTTGCTTTTCTCCGCGCAGGATGCGGGACTCTTAAGGTTCGTGAGCTGCGCTCATGTTTCACCGTGCCCCGCAGCCTGAGATTTGGGGGGCGAGCTCTGAGACCAGGGACTCCCTCAGGACCTGGTTTCTTCACGGCCTCCTTACCGGCTCCATGTTCGTGTGTGTGTGTGTTTGTGTGTGTGTGTGTGTGTGTGCATAATTGCAGGTCACACGCGCCAGTGTTTATCAGTGTATCAAACAATATTATTAGCCTTAAGCAGATTTTTAAAAAAATGACAAGTGCATTTTGGTTGTGAACTGCTGTGAACGTTCATGTACAAGTTTTTGTGCAGCCATGTATTTTATTTTCCCTTAGAGCTGTATGAGTGAATTGTTGCATTATAAGGTAACTATGTTAAAGCATTTGAAGCAGTGCCCTGTTTTCCAGTGTCTACTCCATTTTACACTTCCAACAGCAGTCTATGAGAATTCTGATTTCTCCACTTCCTTGACAACACTTGTTAATATCTTTCTTTTTAAGTATAGCCATCCTAGTGGGTAGGAAGTATCTTGTGATTTAGATGTGCTTTTGCCTGATGACCAATGAAATTGAGCATCTTTTCGTGAGCTTTTGTTTGGAGGAATGTTCAAGTTCTTTGCCCATTTTTTTTTTTGTTCTGTGCCTATTTTTAAATTAATTTAGTTATATTTTTATAGAAGATCTGATATTTATCCATACATTGTTGTAGGAGATAATCTGTTATTTGTATTTGCCTAACTCTACTTTACTCAGAACTGATCTTACCTACTCCTTTTGGTCTTCCTGAGACTGTCAGTCATAGAATCCTTCCTACTGTGGCCACATTGAATGACTCAGGATGATAAAGTGACTCAACATAGACCCAGAAACCTCCTCCTGGTGGATTCTATCTGTAAGCTAAGAAACTCCCTCTCCTTCCTGAGAATCTAAGGATATGACCTAGACCCAGCCTGGGTTGACCAGTGGAAAAATTGGACTGAAAAAAGCCAAGTTTAAATAAGCAAAGGCAGAAGATGGAGAAATAGAGGAGTCAAGTATCTTGATACTATTGCGGCTGAGGCTGCCTTCTCCCCCCAAACTTGCCCTTAGATAGATAACCCAGTAATTTTTTTTTTTAAATTTTTTTCTTAAGCTGTTTTGAGTTTGGTTCCTGGATTCTGAAGGCTAATAGTCTTCCCAAGGCTGCTAAGACTTGGTCCAAATTACTCAACAGGGGGAGCTCTCACTCCAAGCAATGAGGTCACTCTTCAGGTGAAAGAATTCTGGTATCTGAATATTTACTAAAATTGATTTCAGAAGAGGAGATGACAATGGTTTCCAAGCAGCAGTGGACAGGAACAGGATGGAAATGAGCAGCACAGGGAAGGATGGTTTCACATCACTGTGAGGTGTGGCATTAGGGACCTGAGAGGTGTGGACCACAGGGATCAGCAGGGAAAGAGGGAGTAGAGAGGAGCAGCAACAGCAGCAGCAGTCACAACCTGACATCAATTGACTCTTAGCAGCAGAGCCCCATCCCTTGGAATAAGGCTGGAGGGGTCCACTAAAATATAAAAATAATTTTGAGCTAGATGCATTTGAGAATCCCTTTTTGTCCCCTGAACTCCCCTATCTACCTAAACGTCAAACCTCTTTTAATAACTCAATAGAAAGAAGTCCCCTCCCCACAACCAGAAAAGACTGACTAAAAGTGGGCAAGCAGACATTGCCACAAGACTACAGTATTTCCCATCTATTTGCTTAAGGGTACATTGATTTTTCCCAAAACTTACTTGTTTTCCACAAATGCCCTTTCTCCATTCGCCCTGCTTTAGAAGTCTTTCATTTTCTTTTAAGTGCCCTTTTCCCCTCCCTCTTCTCCTAAAACAATCTACCAGCTCAAATTCTAACTACCTTCCATAGTGACATTTTTCTGGGAACTCTTTCATCCATCATATATACTTAAATACAAATCTGTCTTTCTTTCTTGCTAATCTATTATTTGTCAGTTTAATTCACAGGCCTCCAAGAATAAATTTAAAAGGATAAAGGAAAAGTTTTTCCTCCTCCACAAGACTACAGCAAAGGCAGCTTCTGGCCTATGGCAGACAGGAGTAGTTCTAGACCTGGCGCTAGGGCAGAAGAAAGGAGGTAGAATATTCCAAAGACCCTGGTGAGTGAACTCTGTACAAACCCTAAAGAAGAAAAAACCCTAAGGTTTACTAGTTGTGAATATCAGAGTCAACCACTGGGTTAAGGTGGTGGTGTAGATTTAGATTCCAGATTATGAGCAGTGACACAAAGCAACATTAGAAAGTGTTATCTGGCTCTTGATTTCCCAACTTATGGAGAAAAAGACTAAGAATCAGGAAGTAAGACTAGGGAGAGCCAAACTCTCAAAGGTTGCTTCTGAGCATTAGTTTTTTTCACCTAAGAACTTTATATTGGGCTCAGCAAGTAATGAAAATTGGTTTGCTGGTGGGAACTGTGGCAAACAGTGATACCAGTATTGAGGGAATAGTAAGTGCTGAATAAATTCCACCCACTGATATTTTATGGACTCTACGCCCCCTCCACCTCCATACCAAAGAGATCCCAGGCACCAAGTATTACAACTCCCATCATGCCATGCATGAAACTTGACTTCTCAAAGTGGGGAAATACAGGGAATAAAGGTGGGGGTTAAGCAGCCATGTTTGGTATAAAACCAATTACTCACAAGCCTGCAGGAGGCTTTGTTGTGCCTGCCCTCTGTGTGAACACAGGGTTCCACTTCAGACAGCTTAAATGGTAGGAAGTGTTGACCAATTAATCTCTTCTTCTTTCTTTCTCTGTGCTCCCCTCTTTTCGTTTCCCTTGTAGATAAATCTTTTATTAACCTTTCTGTGGGTGCCTACCCTGGAGTCTTGTCCTGAATTTTCAAGCATGTGGGTGAGGACTCAAGTCTAGGCCATCTCATTTCCCTTTGGGGTGGCCCTGTAACACTAACATCTTCATTCTTCTGCTCATCTTTTTTTGACTCTGTTGGTCCCATCTTGTTGAGCAACATTTCCAGTTGTGGCACAACACTTGAGGACAGTCTTGTTCTGAGGTGATGCCAGCTTATTTGAGAAAGATCTGTATAATTAGAGACAAAGCACGCATCTTTTTTTTTTCTCATTTATGAGATAATTTATTAAAATAACACATTTATACATGTATACAGCGTATACATCATTACTGAAAAAATGTATACCATTATACAAAAAAAGGATTTATTTTTGGGAAATGATTCCTAATTTATGTTGTTTTACTTTCAGAAATAAAACCACAAAACAACACTGACTAATTTAATCTTAAAGGCTAGCATGCTGCCCCAGGAATTTTCTTTTTCTCTGTAGAAGTTCTTCTTTACACAGTCAGGAACCAGGGTTTTTCCTTTGGTGTGATTTCAGCCACCAAGTCATCAACAGTAAAGTGTTCTAGTTCTTTAACTATCTCTTTACAGCATGCCTTCAATTGATCTTTCCCACCACACTCAATTAATTTAGCTGTCAACAACTTTTTGAGGTGTTCTCTTCCTACAGTTTTCATTTTTTGGTCAATAACTGCTCTCATCTGTGCATTTTTGTTCATCTTGCTAACCATACTCTTCAGCTGCCCATATGTACACCCAACAAATTCTTTTGCTTGTTTGCCTACACTGTGGGAGTTCGTTTAACAAGGTTAAAAACTAAGCCCCCACTCCAGTAGGCAGGTTTGGGAGACTTGACTAGATAAGGAAAGCCTAACATTGCCATGGGAACCGGTCCATCAGACTGAGCACCATGACCAGAAGAACCAGCCCAGCTCTGGAAAAGCAGAAGCAGGGCCAGGACATATTATGTATCGAAAGCCAGTGCTTGAGAGCGGACATCCCAGCAGATAACTGGTGCAAACTGGTGCCCCAAGTAAGAAAGCCCATGAAAACAGTGTAAAAGAGAACCTCAAATCCTTTCCATGCAGACATATATCACCCTGCTTGTCCCCTGCCCCCTTGCAGGATATGTCAGTATATCTGCCTTTTCTGTTTTGCACTCTGTCTCTGGTGAATTCTTTCACCCCTGCACCCCTGGCTTCACCCCAATATTCCACTGCCACATTCACCTTTGTGAAACACACACACACACACACACAGGATTCTTTTGTTTGGGAGTTGTGTTTCAAAGCACTGGTGAGCTTTATCTTAGAAATATGTCTCTAAAATTTAAAAGGACTCTTTTGTATTCAGCCATCTCAATTGAGCATAAACCTCTATTGATGAATTACCAAAATGGCACTGTTTTGGGGGTCATATTTTAAGCCAATTGATTCTCCAGCTACCTACATTTGATCCACAATTAGTGGGGGAACATACCTCAATGCTAAGTTTACTTGGCAACCATGGTGTGCTTGGTCTTTCTTTCCATGGGGTTCTATAAGGCACACATTCTGGTCAAAGTTCAAAAGAGGTCCCCGCAAGAACCACTGTAAACAGCTGCCACCACAGCCAACTACTTTGACATTTCTAATGAGACAGCGTAGGGGCAAATGTGTAATCCTCACCCACCCCTTAGACATGGGAAGACTTCAGGAGATTAGAATGCATCAACTCTTGTCTGCAAAATGGTTGGGAACTCCTTGAAGATATAAAAAGGGGAAAAATCTTTGCTTGGTATTGTTACTAGAGTCTCTGCAAATTGAGTGTTCAGGCAAAGAATTGCTTTCCTGAAGCCAGCGGACCACGTGCCCAAAGAAGGCGTAGTAGAAACACAGAAAGGGGATGGTGTGACCTGGAAGATAGCAGAAATGCTCTTAGTCATAAAAGCAGTTGGTAGAATAATAATAACCCTTTAGTGAGGAATAAGATTTATAGCCATTGAGACAACTGACATTAATTATACAGAATTATAACAACTGAGGTGGAAAACCTGTATGTATGTCCTCTTTCATTGTAAGCAATGGATCTTTTCAAGGCTGAAAACTTAATATGTATTTGCATAATCACTTTCTTTTTATTCCTAAATTGCTCCCCTACTAATTGCTTTGGTATACTCTGCTATTTCTTGTTCTCTCATCACCACTATCTCAGTTCCACTGATATGTAAAAATTAGGTAATTAGTTCTTCCAAGGACAATACCAAATTTACTATAAGGCATTTTGAATCTTGGATTAGCAAAGAGAGCAAGAAAGTCTACTGGCAGAAGATACAGAATCACAAAACATATCAGAAAGTATTCTGTTCCTTTTGATTATAGGTTCTGTGGCTATGAAGAGAAGTTTGGAGCAGGACGTTGTCTGACTCCTGTTACATGAGGCTGGCATTTTCCTCAGATTCTGCAACCAAACATTCTTTTATCTGGGTGAGTTACCCTAGTACCTCTAGGAGACATTCACTGATGTCAGAGGAATAGATCCTGAAAGTGGTAGAAAATGATTGAAGGTATAAGGGCCTCCCTGGTGGCGCAGCGGTTGGGCGCTGCACTGTGGAGCTTTCGGCAGCTGCCACAGGAGTTCGACACCCCCCCCCCACCTGGGAGCTTCCCACATGACGCAGCAGACCTCTCCTGCCTTGCCCGCTGCTCTGCTCCCCACTCTGTCTCTGGTGAACTCTTTGGCTGCCCCACGCCTCTGGCCTGTGCCCCAGCTTGTATGCATAAATAAATAAATCTTTAAAAAAAAATGATTGAAGGTATATATGAAATAATCTCTGATTCTGCCCCTATCTCCACAAAAAAAAGCATCTTTGCACTATAATGTGCCTTTCCCCTGTTTGTATATGCTACTCTTAGGAAACAAGTCACTAAGCACAAGTCATATTCAAGTGGGGAGGGATCAAAATTAAGTTCCATCCCCTGGAGTGGAGAGTAGTTCCAGGAATTTTTAGAATTTCTCAAAGGACATTTGTCTATTCTCCATTAATTTAAAGATTCACACTTTCATATCACTGTGGATTCATGAATGTTTCATGCATTAGGTTATTATCCAGTTCTACGATATTAACCATGTGTTTCTGATGGTTTGACTTTGGAGCCTTGTTGACCCAGGAGAGACTCCTCCTCCCAGGGCTAATCAGTTCCTAGAGATAGTACCAGACTCTCCTTTGGGTGTGTATCTCAAATGCTAACCTACCAATCCAGTCTTCACCCACACTGCCTCTATCAGGTTCACACACTATTGCCTTTATACCCCTATCCTATTAGTCAGAGCCAGTACCACCAGGGACAGCCTGCATTCCCCAGAGCTGCTGAAATTATTCAAACTAGCCAGCCCTAAACTTGCCTAATATGAGAAAGGGTTCAGAACAGGTTTCCCTAAGAAGTGCCATTTTGGCAAGAGGATTATTATGTGCTAAAGGCAGTTGAAACCTGGAAGGATCAAGAGAAACTTTTGCTTAATAATCTGGAAGAATTTCAATAGGGGACCTTGCTCTAAATGAAAGATAATTTTTTATGACATATCTGTATTGCAGGACAAATATCTAATTACTGAACATTGTCCTCCTTATCTTTGTGTTAATTATCCTCCTCTTTGAAGCTCCGCGCTCCTGTTCCATTCCTTGGCTCAAGCCGGCTATAAACTCTTATCTAACTGTCTTTGGACCCCTCCTGTCTATGTGGGTTTTCTGTACATATGAAATTTAAAATAATTTTGTTTTTATCCTGTTAATCTGTCTTATATCAGTTTATTTATTAGACTAGCAAGAAAACCTTGAAGGGTAGAGGAAAAATTTTCCTACCCTACAATGTTCCTCCCCTATACCTCTTCCTTCTGGCAGAAACCACAATGCAGACTCCTCCACATTCCCCTCTCGCTCCCTCTGTCTCCTGCTCAACCCTGGTGCTTCCTTGTGTTTCACCCTCTATAACACGACATGTCCTCTCCTTTTAGGAACTGTGAATAACTATCTTTTCAATGGCTGCAATCTCCTGATCGTTCAGTCTTCACCACATGTAAGTAACAGTAAAAATCTCTATTTAAAAACAACTGCTTATTTAGCTTATTGCTCAAATTGTTCCAGCTTTGATCATTGGGAGCTCTTTTAGATGGTCTCATGTGTCTCTTTGACATGCTCCCTGTGCCCTTGTTTTTTGAGCACCTCCTTACTTTCTCAAGTCATAAGATGCCTGAGCCATATATTCTCTGCCAAATGCCTAGAATCAGCTCGTACTCCAAGGAGCCCTGGCTGTCTCTACTGGAGAATGGTTTTGCCATTAATTTTTGTAAATCAGGTTTTATTGGAACACAGTCATGCACATTCATTTTCATATTATCTAGAACTTTTTTTGCACATGTCAGTAGTTACAGAAGACTGCATGATATGCAAAGCCTGAAATATCAATATTTACCATCTCGCTCTTTATAGACGCTTGCTGACCCTTTTGGGGGGATGAAGGTAGCTGTGCTTATGTCTATGAGGATACACAGAATTCTTATTGAAGTCCAAGACATTAACCAAAGTGTTTGGGGTTCTGATACTAGGAATCAACACTACATTTCCTTCCATGCCTTTTTGACTTCTGTTGTACATTTCTGCTCCGTTCAATTCCTGTCATGTGGTTCTCACTGCCTCCTTCTGTAAACTGCTAAATGTGGGGGAAATTCTTCCCTTCTAAGGAGTTAGAAGGGAGGAGATTTATAATAAAGACCAAAAAGAGCTGACGCCACCCCCCAGGAGGGTAAAGAGGGCTATGTACACATTTGGTGACAAGGTTGTTCAGAAAAGAAATCCTTCTCAACACAAGTACTTTTTTGCAGCGTGTCAGATTAATGGCATTTTCAGGAATAAGATCTTTCTTTCGCATGCAATTAGAATTTGTAGCTGAGAAAAACTGCTCACCTGAGCGAAGTGTGCTTTGCTTTTTATGTACATTTGAGAATATCAAATGTATCTTGTTCCCACTTGCCCAGTTGTGGGGTTGTTTCACCCTCCCAGCTGTGACCCAGGTACTCAAGTTTCCAAGTCCTTGCGAAAGACAGCTGGCAATGAGCTGTAGTGGAGGACTATGGGTGCTTTGGTGGGTAGGTGTGGTATGGTAACATACATCTGAGAAGGTGTGAGCCTATTTCCCTAAGCACATGCGACATTGTAAACCAATGTTAATAAAAAAAAAATTCAAGAAAAAAAAAGAAGAGGAATGTCCTCTCCTTATAGGGAGCACAAGGGTTTCTTAAGGGAGTGGGTGAGGATGGGGCACCACCTGACTAGGAGTTTCAGAGAGAGGCTCTGTCACTCAGAGAGGGGTTGAACATGAAGGGAGAGAAGGGACATTTGCATTAGATTTCCTCCTTTAAAGACTTAATCTGGAAGGCTTTCTCAGGTGTGTAGTAGAACAAAGAATGAAATCCACCAGTTGCAGCCTGCATCCTTGGTGATGAACATCTGTCCCTCATGCTACGCATAGTAAGGACAGTGTGTATCTGGTCAGGGAAGACTGAATGGCAAAGATTATCAAGAGGGAACAGCAAGTGCTGTTCTCCGGTTATTTAAAGAGTCTCCAGCAACAAGAGGGCAGGCGACACACCTACCGTGTCAGGGCAGAGTCTCCCGGCACGGGAGCCAGCAGGCCGCTGTCCTCCTTAAGGCCGTGAAGGAGAGATCCGCACTGCTTTGCCCCGTGTACATCATGTTCACATGCTGCAAAGGGTTCATCTTAGGGTTGCCAGAAATCTTAGGTTGCAAATGAAAAATATGGGATAGCCACTTAAATATGAATTTCAGATAGAAATCATAAACGAACAACGTTTTAGTGGAAGTAAGTCTCAAGTACTCTCTGGGTTATACTTCTAAGCAGATTTTATTGTTGTTGATCTGGAATTCAAATGTAACCATCCTGTATTTTTTCAAAAGGTTTATTTATTTATACATACAATAATTAGGGTGTAGGCCAGACGTGTAGGGGTGGTGAGAGGATTCACCAGATACAGAAATGGGAGCAGAACAGGTGGATCTACTGAAATACACTGCTGAGGGCAGCAGTGGGCGAGGCAGGAGAGGTCTGCTGTCCACATGGGAAACTCCCTGGATGGAGATAGTACTTGTGCTGCAGTGGCAGCAAGTAGCTTCATAGTGCTGAGACTTAACTCCTTGTGCCACCAGGGAGGCCCACCGTCCTGTAGTTTATCTGCAATGCTGTGCCTGATCTACAGTCTAATCTATAATCTTTTAGATAAGCTCCTGGAATACAAGGAACTTTCTCTGGATGTCCCAGCCTGAGGCAGAATGAGAGAAGAGAAGATTGGCTCCGTTTTGCCTGCTTGGGAAAAGCCCTGTGTGTCAGACTTCTCTGGGTAACTGGTCAGCATTCAGACCAGACTCTCCTGTCTTTGCTTCTAATCTAACCAGTAGAGGCTAAGTGATGGGTGTATAGAATGTTGGGGTACATACAGTGTTTTTACTTAGACTAAAGGCAGTTAGGCATGTCAATATGTCTAGTCTACATATATCTGCCTGTAGGCGCCCTTACTCCAGTTCTTCACATTCTCCTCAACCTTAGGCCAAAAAAGTCTCCTTTTCTTTTCTTCATCCCTCTCTCCCTCCCTCCCTCCTTCCTTCCCTTTCCTTTTTTTTTTGTAAGAGGATCCTCTGCTTGTGCCCCTTTCCTCAACTCCATTTGGGTACCTCTTCTCACTTAGTCTCAAGACTCTCAGTTACGAAGTTTAGTTTTGGGCGCTCATACTCACCCCTTGTTCCAGTAGGTTGCCCTTCCCCGCCTCCCTTTCTGTACAAAATATTATCACTGTTTTTCTCTGCTCACCTAGATTGTTTAAGGTTCAACTAAACTTATCAGTTCTGTGAAGTCTTCCCCACCCAGTCTGTAATGTTCTGTACAAACTCGGTCAGTTGTCCTATATCTTTTACCATCTCAAGCGTAATCACCCTTTGTTTCTTAAAATTGAAAATCAAAATAGCACTAAAAATGTTTAAATCATTCGTAATTTCAATAACCTAAAGTGATTGTTTAAAAAAACTGTGAATAGCTCCCAAGCTTTGTAATAGAAACAGGGTTTACGTGGCTGCTGGCCGCCCCGCGTTCATAGCTCAGCTTTTGCGACCTGGAGTAAGGCCCCTTCTCCTCTAGTTTCAAAGAGCAGCAGCATAAGAGGATAATTGATCCAGCTTGGAGTACATGCCCAGCCTGCATCGTGTCCCTGTCCTTGGAACCAAAGTCTGGGCAAGAGAAATGAGATATTGTATTTGGCCAGATCTAGATCACCCAGTGGCCACGTGATTAGATGCTGGGCTAGACTTTCCACTAGACTCAAGGTGGATGGGAGAAAAATTCCCCAAAAGAGGGAAGGTTGTTGTGGGCAGATAAAAATAACAGCTGTCTGCAAAAACAAAGATCTTCTAATTTTTGGTAGAATGACCCATCCCTCCCCAAATCTGGTCATCCTTTGGTGACCTGAAAACAAAGTTTTTGGAACTATTAAATTGAGCCTGATTTCTCAGGTAATGCTTATTTTCAGAGGACAATCTCATTTGAATAGCACTGATTTGATTTACTTGTATCATTTTTCATTTGAGTGTCTGGATGAATTTTGTAATAATCAGCATGGAATGTCTAGGAGGGGATTATTCTTCTTTTAAAAACAGTTTATTTTAGAGACTTCAAAGAATGGGGAAAAATATTTTTAAAGGCCCTTTTAATGACTTTCCGTGGCTCATTGCTTGGAGAAAGACCTTTTAGACTTGACTTTTATACTCTCCAGAAGGGAGGCTTCTCTTCTCCAGAATTTCAGTGGAATTTTTTTAATTGGAAGATGACTTTAGGGCATACAGTTTTATTTGTTTTCTTTTTCCTATGAAAAACTGTCACATCCTTTCAGGAATAAGGCAGAAGGAATGTCATTTAAATAGAATATATGTACTCACATAAGAAGAAATAAAAATTCTGCTTCCAAATTTGTATGGCAGGTTTCCCTGCAACAATGTTTTGCTTTTGCATCAGCTGTATCTCCACACAGGTCTGTTTTCAAAGGTGCCTATTCTCATATTATGCAGTTGCTGCCAAAAAAAAAAAAATGAGCTATTAGAGTTTTGCTACCCACATAAGAGGGAGGTGATGCAAAACATTCTCCCCTTGTTTTCTTTTGCCAACACATCTCTGACTCAGAGCACTTAAAAAAATACTGTCTTCTGATCCTGTATTGAACTTTGCTGTTAATTTTGCAATGTATTTTTTGAAAACATATATACATTTGAATAGATATTTTATTTAAAAAGAATAAAATACCAGTGTTTAGTGAAAAGTCTAGCCTTCACTCCTCTCACTGTCCTTTCAATTTTCACCTCTTCATGCCCACGACCACCCGTATCAAGTGTGTACAGTCACACATCACTTGTGATGTTTTAGTCAACAACGACAGACCACACATACCCCCGTGCACCCAATAGGCTATTCCATATAGCCTAGGTGTGCAGTAGGCTGCACCATTTAGATTTCCATAGTCAGACCTTATGATGTCCACATGAGGACAAAATTGCCTGAAGAATGTATTTCTCAGAACACATCCTTATCACTCAGCAAGGCAAGACTGTATATTTGTTTTTTTTTTTAAGATTTATGAAAGCTGGGGTGTAGGCCAGAGGTATGGGGTGGTGAGAGGATTCACCAGAGAGAGAGTGGGGAGCAGAACAGGCAGATCGACCGAAACACACTGCTGAGGGGAGCAGGGGGCGAAGCAGGAGAGGTCTGCTGTGCCATGTGGGAATCTCCCTGGCCGGGAATCGAACTCGTGCTGCAGTGGCTCTGGATAGCTTCACAGTGCTGCGCTTAACCTGTTGCGCCACCAGGGAGGCCCAAGATTGTATATTTGTATAGCTTTTTAATATAAATGTGAACAACCACCAATATATAGTCTCACTTTATCATGTTTATAACAAAAGGCAGTATTCTAAGTGTTGCTTTTTTAAAAAAAACTTAGCACTGTATCTTAAACATCTTTCAATTAGACCAGTTTCATAAAGAGCTTTCTCATTCTTTTTACAGGCGCATGTTCTTCCATTAAGTGGATTAATCATATCTACTTAAGTAGTGCTCGTTGTGGGTTGTTTTCATTTCTTTTTTTATTGAAGTAATACTGGTTTACAACACTGTGTATGCTTTATTGGAATAGCTTCACACCTCTTCAGGTGTATGTTACCACACCACACCCACAACCAACGCACCCACAGTCCTTTATCATAGACCATTCGACCTCTTGCCCTCCCATTTTTTTTCTTACATCATTTTTCACTTTTGTACAATATTTGATTTCACCCCTCAAGTGTAGTCTTCTTAAATCTCTCACCACCACATCATCCTGTCAACCATCATCATAGTCCCTTGTGCTCTTCCCTCCCATGTTTCGACCCCTCTCCCTCTCCTTCCCCATCCCCTGCTGTATGTCTCAGATCTATAATTTGCCTTATAATTTTGTCTTTTTTTTCCCTAACCCTTTGTTTGGTTTCCCTATATTCCTCCTATAATTGAAACCATCTGATATTTTTCTCTTTCCTTATTTCACTGAGCATTATCTCTTCTAGTTCTATCCATGTTGCTACAAATGGCATGGGTTTACCTTTTTGGATTGCTGAGTAGTATTCCATTGTCTATATGTACCACATCTTAATCCAATAATCTGTTTTGGGCATTTAGTTTGTTTCCATATCTTAGCCTCTGTAAATAGTGCTGCAACTAATATAGGGGTGCAGGTTTCCTTTTAAATTAATGTTTTTGTGTCCTCTGAGTAGATTCCTAGGAGTGGAATTGCTGAGTCATATGGTAACTCCATTTTTAGTAGCTTGAAGGGCCTCCACACAGCTTTCCATAGTGATTAAATCAGTTTGCATTCCTACCAGCAGTCTACTTGGGTTCCTTTTTCTCCACATCCTCACCAGCATTTGTTGTTGCAGTTTTTTTGATATAAGTTATTCTCACTGCTGTTAAGAGGCTTCTCATTGTGGTTTTATGTGCATTTCCCTGATTATAAGTGATATTGAGCATTTTTTCATATACCTGTTGGTCATTTGCACTCCCTCTTTGGAGAAGTGTCTTTTGGCTCTTCTGCCCATTTTTTTGACTGGATTGTTTGCTTTGTTTTTGTTACGTGGTATATGACTTTTGTTAGATATTTGATATCAGTCCTTTATCAGTTGTATGAAGTGCAAATATTCTCTCCCAATCAGTAGGGTATCTCTTCATTTTGGGTATTGTCTCTTTTGCTGTACAGAAGCTTTTTAGTTTGATGTAGTCCCAGCTATTTATCTTTTCCTTCTTTTTTTTTTTTTTTTTTTTTGCTTCAGGAGGTGAGTCCTCAAAGATGTTTTTGAAGTGAATATTGTAGAGTGTTTTGCCTGTGTTGTCTTCTATGTATTTTTATGTCCTATATTTAAGTCTTTTATCCATTTTAAGTTTTATTTTGGGTATAGTGTGAGGTAGTAGTCTAGTTTCATTCTTTTGCATGTAGTGGTCCCAGTTTTCCCAGTCCCTTTTATTGAAGATACTATCCTTGCTCCATTGCATATTCTTTGCTTCTTTGTCATAGATTAGTGGGCCATATATGTATGACTTTCTTTCTGGGGTTTCAGTTCTATTCCATTGGTCTATGTGTCTGTTTTTATACCAGTACCATGCTGTTTTAATTCCTATCACTTTGCAGTATAGTTTGAAGTCTGGGGGTGTAATACTGTTATTCTCCTTTCTTTTACTCAGGAGAACTTTGGCTATTTGAGTTTTTTTGGTGATTCCATATGAATTTCAGCAATATTTGTTCTATTTCTTTGAAGAATGCCATTGAGAGTTTTATTGGAATTGCACTGAATTTGTAAACTGCTTTTGGCAGGATGGTAATTTTGATAATGTTAATTCTTCCAATCCATGAGCAAGGAATGTCTTTCCATTTCTTTGTGTCTTCTTCTATTTCTTTTAACAGTGTTACATACTTTTCTTTTTATAGGTCTTTCACCTCCCTTGTTAAATTTAATTTTGGAGGGTACAATTGTAAATAGGATGGTTTTGTTAATGTTGTCTTCCTCAGACTCATTGTTTGCATATAGGAAGGCTACTGGTTTTTGTGAGTTGATTTTGTATCCTGCTACTTTACTAAACTGGTTTATTGTTTTAATTCGTTTTCCTGTAGCGTTTTTAGGGTTCTCCCTATATTATCATATCATCTGCCCATAGTGATTGTTTTACTTATTCTTTCCCTACTTGGTTTCCTTGTGTGTCTTTCTCCTGCTTTATTCTTCTAGCTAGGACGTCCAGTATTATACTGAAAGGCAGTGGTGAGCGTGGATATCCTTGTCTTGTTCCAGATCTTTAAGGGAAGCCTTTCAGTTTCCACCATTGAGAATGATATTGGTTGTGGGTTTGTTTATAAGGCTTTTATTATGTTAAGGCATGTTACTTCTACCCCAAGAATTTTGAGGACCTTCATCATAAATGGATGTTGAACTTTGTCAAATATTTTCTTAGCATCTATTAATATGATCATATGGTTTTTATTAATTTCTTTGTTGATGTGTTGAATTACATTAGTTGATTTTCAGATGTTGAACCACCCGTGTCCCTGGAATAAATCCCACTTGGCCATGGTTTATTATCTTTTTGATGCATTGAGTTTGGTTTGCTAGGATTTTAGCCTCTGTGTTCGTTACCTCGCCCTATTTTTAATCTCTTACTCTTCAGTGCTATAGTGGTTACTCTTATGTGTAAGTCATTTGTTACATGTACAATTTGTTACATGTTACATAAATCTCAGAAATAAATTTGCAAGATTGAGTAATTAACAAATTTGCCATTCTTGCTGTTTTCTTAAAGAAGTACAACCGTTTTCTCTTGCTGACCTCATCCTTATTCTACAATGTTCATTTTAAACATTAGCAATTTTGTTGAATGTTAACTACTTTCCTGACCACCTTTCTAAAACATTCTTGTTTGCTCCCACCTCTGTGCTTTCATTGACCCATATCTGTACCTTAGTCATTTGTACGGGGTTTATCTAGTGGTGTAGCAGTTATCTTCACTGGTGAAAAGGAGGGATGCTGTGTACTGTATTATTTTGTAACCCCAGGACCATGGACCATGGACAGTATCTCATGTTTGGTAGCTAGGTGAGTGGATGAATAAGTAAATGAATGTAATCAAAGAAATTCTATAACTGAAGTAAGTTTAAAAAATTATGATCCTTGGGACCTCCCTGGTGGCGCAGCGGTTAAGTGCTGCGCTGTGGAGCCGTCAGCAGCGGCAATGAAAACTCAGCGCCGGGGAGAATCCCACATGGTGCGGCAGACCTCCTCTGCCCCGCCCGCTGCTCCCCTCAGCAGTGTATTTCTGATTTGCCTGTTCTGCTCCCTACTCTGTCTCTGGTGAACCCTCTCACCGCCCCACACCTCTGGTCTGTACCCCAGCTTGTATGTATAAATAAATAAATCTTTAAAAATAATTATGATCCTATGGAGACAAATATCAGTGTTAAATATCATGTGTATTGTGTGCTCTCAGATTTGGTCTAGTTTGGTGAATTGACTGAAGGAGGTTTTGAATGAGGAACAGGACACAGTGAGTGTAAGTAAGTAGTCAGTCATGAAATCTGTACTGAATAAGTATAGTCAAGTCTCAGAAAGCATGGTAACAGGGTTAGTCCTCTCAAATGGGAAGAGCTTGTGAGCTTTTCTCCTGATTATTACCAGAGGTGACTCATTCCTACTACTTTGTGTCTCTGTTTAAGTTCTCAAAGTTCTCAAGAAAGAACATGATAGGTAAGCAGCCTCTTCTCTTGGATAATTCAGGCATAACTAAAGGACAGACTGTAATAACATAGGCGTGATCTTTGGGAAATCATTGTCAGGCAGCCATTATAGTTTTTGTCTGGAAAAGGGATTAAGGTGACAAGGTAGTGGGCTTTCTACCAAGCCTGTGTGGTAGAATAACAAGGAAGCCAGGGAAATGAAGAAAGCAGGTCAATGGGCAGGAAATCAGGTAGGAGAGCAGACAGATACCCAACCATCAAGACTTGGGCAATCAGTCAGGATTAAACTGTCAGCTGAATGCAGAGTTGGAGTCATCTGAGCAATCTGGCCCCAGGTCAAGATTGCCTCTGGGAACTAGAAGAGGACTGAGTCTGCCCTTGGGAAAAGAGTGGGGAGCCAGGAGGAGAGAAGTGCAGGCTGGAAATCAGGCTGGGTCTGGCATGAACCATTCCTCTAACACAGATCTTGGAGCACAGCTGCCCATGCATTTCTCTTCACTCACTGCCCAGCTGACACTATGAAGGACAGACCCAGCCTGTCTTAATCCCGACAGTACACTAATAAAGATGCTCACCTAGTTCATTGTCTCTCAACGATGGGTATTTGTTTTCACTTGATTTTATTTGGCCTTGATTCCAACTTGTATGCTGGTGTGACTGAGAAAAGGAGAACACTAGTGTTCATTTTGTGCCTACAATATTCCAGATGTTATGATAAAGATTTCATATGCACTGTTACATTTTAATATGTCCCCAGAATAGCCCTTTGAGGGGAGGATTAATCCTCTTTTTATAGATGAATTAATTTAGGCTGAGGAAGGTGTCATGGTCACTTGAGCTGCTATCACAAAATACTGCAGACTGGTATAAGGTGGTATATAAACCACAAACATTGATTTCTCACAGGTGTAGAGACTGAGAAGTCGAAGTGTCAAGTAAGGTTCACTTCCTAGTTCACTGTAACTTCACATGACAGAGGCTGCAAGGGAGCTTTCTCTCTGTGACCTCTATTTTTAAAAATATTTTTATTTATTTATGCATACAAGCTGGGGTATAGACCAGAGGTGTTGGTGGGGCAGTGAGAGAATTCGCCAGAGATAGAGTGGGGAGCAGAACAGACAGCTTGACTGAAATACACTGCTGAGGGGAGAAGCAGGCGATACAGGAGAGGTCTGCTGTGACGTGTGGGTTAGCTCCCTGGCCTGGGATCAAACTCATGCTGTGGTGGCTGCTGATAGCTTCATAATGCTGAGACTTAATCCCTTGTGCCTCCAGGGAGGACCCTGTGGCCTCTTTTTAAAGGGCACTAATCCATTCAAAAGTGTTGTGCCCTCATGACATAGTTATTCCCTAAAGGGCTTACCTCTTAGAATTATCACTTTAGGGGTCAGGTTTCAACATTTGAATTTTGGGGAAACCTAAACATTCAGATTATGGTAGAAGGTGTAATATCTTGAATACATTTCTCTCAGTCCCCAAAGCTCATCTCTTCATCTTCTCAGCACTCTCTAGATCTGCTTGGGCCTCATCACATGCTCACAGGGTCCTGACTTGATAGTGACTACATGACAGCCTGATGTCATAGGCAATGGAATGTTCTTAGAGTCAGGAAACCTGACTGTGGTTTCAGTTGTGTTATCAATTAGGTGGTAGCATAGTTTCCTCATCAGTAAAGTGAGGGGGTTGAATTAGTTGACACCAGTATACTTTCATTGCTCTAAGAAAATGCTAGAGCCCTGGTTTCACAGCCTTTGAGGCAATTGGAGATCACTGCTGCTTTAGGGAACTTTAATTTGGTTTGTAGATTTTTGCCATGCTGCTGATAATTTTGTTAGTATCTGAAAGCTCTGCAATATTCTTGACATTCTTCTTGATTCCTTTGCTGATTTTTCACATTATATGATTCAACAAAGCAGAATTGAGTACACATCAGTGTAGCCTGGCATTCTCAGTGAAATTTTGAACTTACCTATGGAGTTTCTCAGGAATAAGGTACAGTGCTTTTTTTTTTTTTAACTTTTAGGATTTGTCCATATTTTAAAATACCCCCCCTCCATTTAATAGTGAAAATTGTTTATCACATGAAATTCTTTCTTAGCACTCCAAAATGTATACCATATGTTACTGGGTGCGAAATGGAAGTTATTAGAAAAACAGCTAAGAAAAAAAATTTTCTCAAGAGAAAAGTAGATTTTGTTTTGACCAAGACTTTTATAGATAGTGAGGCTTAAATTTTTGTTGTGTGTAAGTGAACAGAAATTTGGAGATGGAGGAATTGCAGAAAAGAGAGTAGAGAAAGGGCTCAGCAATATAGTGGAAGGTTGAAGTTGAAGGTCCTTGAAATGGATGGAAGGAGTTTTTAAGACTGGGGTATAGTTAATATTCAGTTTTAAAGTGTTAGGTTTCTGCGATAGAAATCTGTAGTGTAAGTGGCTGACATTAACATTTTCATTGCTGAAGCATCCACTTCAAAACATCCACACTGAATAAACATATTACCAGCATGTGACACAATTACTAGTTAAACAATTAGATAAGGAACCAGGCTGCCCCCATACTTGAAGTTCCCCTTTTAGCAAACTCTAGGTTACCTAGATAAGCAACCAGATAAGTGACTTGCTTTTCCTTCCAGATTCCTAATTTCTGCTCTTCTGTTTTATATTCATCAATTAAGAGTGACCTGCAAAACCCCAAGTACCCCACCCTCATCCCTAATAAAGACAGAAGCCCAGGTCTGTCCTCATTCCCTCTCTTTCCACCTATGACTTTTGTTCGGCGCTTGAGTGTATTATGTACTCTCGAGGACCTGATGATAAATCTTGTTCTTCCAAGTACCCAGGTTTTTGCCTAGATGCATATTGTTCATGATGAGATACACAGCCACAACAGTGGCTTAGTGAGGGAAAGGTCTATGGAGGTTTAGTCACAAGCAGTCAGGACTTGTGACTCGGTGCATCAAACATTTGTGGGCAATAGCATCACTATCAGCAGACTGGACCAACACAAAAATATCCTGACAGTTTCCTCCACTTTGTCTGCTGTGCACATGAAGATCTTTATGTGAGTAAAGCTCTTTGTTTATGCAGGATAGGTGGGTGGGGATTAAAAGTAAGGAAAAGGACTGAGTTCTGCATAATGTAAATTAATTCATTGAGAACAGAAACTGTCACTAATCAAAGGCTTCAGGGTCACAGGCAATATATTTGGTAGGTTTAATCATCTAAACCTCTAGGAAGTAGTTATTATTATTATCTCTATTTTAGGGAGGATAAAAGTTAAACCTAGAGGGCCTCCCTGGTGGCGCAGCGATTGAGCACTGCGCTGTGGAGCTGTCGGCAGTGCGCAATGCGAGTTCGACGCCCAGCCAGGGAGAATCCCACATGGCGCGGCAGACCTCTCCTGCCTTGCCCGCTGCTCCCCTCAGCAGTGTATTTCTGATCTGCCTGTTCTGCTCCCCACTCTGTCTCTGGTGAACCCTCTCGCCCCCCCCCCCACGCCTCTGGCCTGTACCCCAGCTTGTATGTATAAATAAATAAATCTTTAAAAAAAAAGATTAAAAAAAAAGTTAAACCTAGAGAAAATACTTAGTATTGCAATTTCAAAATAGAAAAGATTACACAAACTTGAGCAGTTTCTGTCAGTATTTCTTTCCGTCACATAGCGGTAAATACAAGCAGGTGAGATGTTCTGCAGCAGATTTGTAATTGCTCTGATACTTGAGAATCATGGAGCTCTATCCTGATGAGAAAACTTCCCATGAAGAAATTACCCCATTTGGGAGTTGGGAGTCACTGTTTTCATTCATTCATTCATTCATTCATTCAGCAAACAAATACTTTTTGTGCTCCTCTTGTCTGTAAATTATTCTGAGTATATAAGCAAGAATGAATTATCTCTGATCCTGAGAAGCCTAGGGTAGTATGAGGGAAATAAGCATAATACAATGTAGGAAGTGACAGAGGATATAAAGAGATAAAAGAGTTGAATTCAAAGAGGAAAAGAAGAGGTTGACTTATAACTTAAAAGTTTAGGAATCGTAGGATGGATGGCACGTGATCTGACTTTTAGAAAGACATTTCAGATAAGGGGGAAAAAAAAGGCAACTTTCCGAGATAGGGAAGACAAAAAACGTGTAATGATACATTTTGCTTTGGGTCATATTTCTATTGGTAACAAAATTCTAAGTCTACATGCTATTTTGAAAATATTTTTTTTTCTCTCTGAGTTTCTTTCCTATGATAACTCTAAGAATACATCTATGGGTTTAGTTTCAGTTGGTATTATTTCAAGAGAAGAGGTTTTAGCAGCCTCTTATAATATTTGTTTACACACAAAAAGCACTTTTGAGCTTTATGGTTGGCCTTCTCCCTTCCATTCTCCATCGAATGACTGCTCATCAGTAGTTACTCTCAAGTTTTGGAATCCTTTCTCCCCACTGTTTAATTTATTATGATAGCCTCATGCCACTGCAGGCATTGTTCTCAATGTCAGAGTTCTTTATTTATCCAACTATTTAATTCTTACTCCCACAAAACACAACCTACACACACCTACACACAGACACATAGGCATTTCCTCCAAATTACAAGACAGCGTCAAGGTGGTTGATTCATGGAGGGTTTCTAGTCTCAGTCACTTGTGTTTAGAACTGGCTTTCTCCCCAGTTCTCCTATGGAGAGGAAGACTGTCCTCTTAATATAAAATCTTAAGCAATTTTGAGATTAGCGTTATTCCTCTCTCTTTCTCCCTCTCTCTTTTTTGTAAAAACAGATTTATTAGGAATGGGAAAAAGAAAGAGAGGCACCTGCATATCACAGGTGGGCAGAGAGCTGCCTGAGTGTTACTTCTCTTAAAGGTGGATCTCCTCTGATCTTTCATTTCTTTCTTTTTTTCTTCCTAGCTCTCTACCTGTTTAAAATGAATGAAAATTTCTCTTTTACTGAGCTCAACATTTTAATAGCCTCTCCCGGTGGGATTTATATGAAATATATATGGATGAAGTGAGAAGGTTTCAAAAGTTTGAGTATTTTGAACTTACTTTGAGCATGAAGGGGTGACTGCTTTTGTACTTTCCTTTCTACCATAAATAGTTCTAAAGCTGAATAAAATATATGAAGTAACTGTTTTCAGGCACTGGACAACAGATAGCATGGACTCTAGTCCCTGTGAGAAGAGACTTGATCTTATTGATAATAAGGGAACTAGAACCCAACAACTGTAGAGTACACATTCTTTTCAAGTGCATATGGAATTGGTAAAATAATATGGGGCAAACTCTGAGTTTGTGAGTTACATCCTAAAAGAACTTCACCCCAGTACTTTTCTAGGTTCTACCCCTATCTCCATGCTGAAGACATCTAAGGTGCTGAAGATCACAACTTCCAGTATGCCATGAACCTGACTTCCTGAATGGGGGAGGTCACCGTGAACTTGAGGCAGAGTTAAGCAGCCATGTTTGGCTTGTAACTGGACACATGGATGCTCTTTATCTCCTGCTTTCTTGCTTCTGCAGCCCTGACTTGCACTGGGTACTGATGGAAGGAGAGACGGGTAGAGACACTTGGAAGAGATAATTGGAAGAGTCTTGTGAGTGAGAAACATGTGGACAGGCTGCTCCTGGTCCAAGGCAGAGACAATGTCAGCTGTTATCTTGATATATTTAATATTTTGAGTCTTTACTCTGTCCCAGCTCTTAGGAACTTGCGGTTCTTGTGGTTCCTTGCCAAAAGGTTCCTTAGATTTGTAGCAAGGCCGAGCCTGTTTGGTTGAGCATTTGCCCATGAGGGGAAGGGTAATTTTTGGAGTGTTAATGGGAAACTATTATTTGAAACCCTTTTTCGCCACACTAATTCTACTAAAGTTTTTCATTCTGAGAGTCTGTTTCCTTTGCCTTTGTGCACACAAATAGCTGAATTCTTTTTAGAGCATGCACATTTACGCATAAACTTGAGAGCAGCTGATTAACTATAAAATAGCTTCTGGGATTTTGATTGGCATTACATTCAATGTACAAATATTTTGAGTGGGTGGAATAAACAATTTACTGATTTTGCCAATCACTGAATGTGTATTATCTACTAAATAGGTCTTTAATTTCAGCATTATTTTACAGTTTTCAGTGTACAAGTTTAATACTTATTTCATTAAATTCATGCCTAAACATTTCATAATTTTAGTATTTAAAAAAATATTTAGTAAATGAACTGGGGTGTAGTCCATAGGTGCAGGGGGTGAGGATTCACCAGAGAAATAGTGGGAAGCAGAACAGAATGATTTACTGAAATACACTACTAAGGAGAGCAGGAGTGAGACAGGAGAAGTCTGCTGCACCATATGTAGGATAGCACCCTGGCTGGGGATAGAACTCAGGCCACAGCTGTGACAGGGCTGAGACTTAACCTCTGTGCCATCAAGGAGGTCCAATTTTAGTATTTTAAATTATTGCTTTTTAATTTTAACATCCAACTGTTCTTTACTATAGTTTAGAAATAGTTTATTTTTTCATTATTTGTCATGTTTTACAACTTTGCTAAGTCACTTATTCTAGTAGCCTTTTTGTAGATTTCTTAGAAATTGATATACAGACAATCATGTTGTTGTAACTAAGATTAAATAACCAATTGCTTTCAAACCCTAAAGCATACACACACACAAAAAACCCATCTTACTTCCTCTTTGAGGTTTGCTTTCCCAGATAGCAGAAACTGAACTTTATCAGTAAATGAACCAGCCTTAGCAAAACAGAAGTATCTAATCTTGAGCTGAACGCCAAGACCTCAGATGGCAAATGCAGAGGAAGGGGGCTACCCAGAGGTGAGGAACACCCCACAGAATTCAAAACTCTAGTTATCTGGAGAAAAGCCTCTTTACCCTTTTCCGTGTATGAACTTCCCTCTAACTTGCAAGGAACTTCAACCAACTCCACATTTCTTTTCCTCTAAACTTCTTTTAAGCCAATAAAATGTAACTCCTTTGTTCTCAGCCCCTGCCCCCCAAAATCTATATAACCTCATTCTCTTCTTAACTGAGGAGGCAGATTTGAGTTTATCTCCTCTCTCCTTGCCAGTTAATTTGTGGTAAAAATTTTCTCAAAACCCTGAATAAGAATATGGCCTATGCACCGAGGGTAGTGAGTCCACCATATTTGGTAACGTTGTGGCATTTTTACTTCTATTCCACCTTTTATACCTTTTAATCCTTTTTCTTGCTTTATGTAATAGAAACAGTAAGAGTGGTCATCTGTCTTCGTCCTTTCAGACTGCTATACCTAAATACCATAAACAGGATGGCTTATCAACAACAGAAACTTATTTTCTTATAGTTCTGGAGACTGGAAGTGTGCGATCATGGTGCCAGTTTGGTCAGTGAGAGCTCTCTTTCAGACTACAGATGACTCATTCCTTACATCCTCAAGAAAGAGAGAGAGGAAATAAGCTGCCTTGTAATTGTTATAAAAACACTAATCCCATTTATGATAGTTCTACTCTCTTGATCTTATCTATTCTAAATTACTTACCAAAGGCCCCAACTACTAATACTATCATATTGGAGGGTAGGTCTTCAAAATATGCATAGAAGGAATACACAAATGTTCAGTCTTAGAGTAAAGCATTCAGTTAAGTATGAAATTAGCTATAATTTTTTGGTAGCTCTTTCTCAGATTGAGGGAATTATATTATTGTAGTTTTGCTGAAATTTTTCATAAGTAGATATTGAATTTATAAATATTTCAGTGTATCTATTGAAATATAATTTGTTTCTTTTTATTATGTTAATACAATGAATTATACTGATCACATTTTGTATGTTAAACCAACCAATCTTTTACTCTTAGGTAGATTCCATGATGTATTATCCTCATATATTCCTTGATTCAATTTTCTAATGTTAGGGTTTCATGTCTCTGTATATGAAAGATAAATATAGCTAAGATAACTTGAAAAAGGACAAAGTTGGAAACTTCCTGACTTTAAGGCTTACAATATATCTGTAGTAATCAAGACAGTGTAATATTTGTATGACAGCAATTCAAATTCAGAAATAGACCTACACATATATGGTTAATAGAGTATTGGTTCAATATGAAAATATATGCATATGCAAAAAAGAACTTCAGTCTTTACTTTAACAAATTACCTTGAAATGTAGATACAAACATTAAGAGCTAAGACCATAAAATTTCTAGATGAAAACAAAGGAGAAAATCTCTGCCTTGTTGGGTCACAAAATGCTTTCTTAAGTAGGACATAAAAGCATTTACCATAAAAGAAAGATTAATAAACTTGATCAAAATGAAAAAGTTTTGCTTTTCCAAAGACACTATTAAGAAATTTAATGGCAAGCCACACAGGGAAAATATTTGCAAAATTTATATCTTATAAAAAAAGCTAAGAGATACATTTTACAATTCAATTAGAGAAGCAAGGCAATTAAAAATGGGCAAAAGTGGTCCTCCCTGGTGGCACAGGGGTTAAAATCTCAGCGCTATCAAGCTATCACCAGCCACTGCAACATGGATTCCATCCTGGGCCAGGGAGCTGACCCACCTGGCACAGGAGACCTCTCCTGTCTGGCCCACTGCTCTCCTCAGCAGTGTATTTCAGTAGATCTTCCTGTCCTGCTCCCCACTTTGTCTCTGGTGAATCCTCTCACCTCCTGCACCTCTGGCCTACACCCCAGTTCTTGTAAACACATAAATAAATAAAAAAAAAAATCTTAAAAAAATGAGTGAAAGATTAGAACAGGTATCATACTAAATAATATTAAAGTAATGGCAATATGCATATGAAAAGGTGCTCAACATTAAATTAAAAATCACAAATTAAAAATTCAAATTAAAAATCACCATTAGGCAGCACTAGCCACTAGAATGATAAAATTCAGTGAGTGACACCACTAATTTTTGCAAGGATATAAAACAACTGCTACTTTGATAATCAATTGCTCTTTAAAAATATACAGTTAAAATATACATCCCAGCAATTTCACTATTCAGTGTTTAACTGTGAGATAAGAAAATTTTCATTCACATAAAAGTTAGCTATTTATAGCAGCTTTATTCACAATAGCCCCAATTGGAAATGATCCCAATGTCTACCAACTGATGAATAAACAAAATGTAATATTTTTTAAAAATCACAAAAAAAATCTCCATTCTGTGCAATGGACTCATCAATAAAATGGAATGCACTGCTGATATATGCAAAGACATCAATGGATTGCAAAGGAATTATCAGGCTAAGTGAAAGAAAAGTTTCTATTTGTAACATCATTGTGATAGAAAAGGGATTATGGTTGCTTGGACCTGGGGTTTTATGGAGGGAAATGATGGCAAAATGACACAAGGGAACTTTTAGAGGTGCTGAAGGAATGTTCTGTATTTTGGCTGGGGTCATGGTTAGGGACTGTCTACATTTGTCAAAATTTATCAAACTATACACTTAAAATGGATGAATTTTATTGTAACTAAATTAGAACTGAGTTAAACTAATTTTTAGGAAAAAGAAATTGCCCTTACAAAGGCATAACTTCACTTATTACATCAAATAAAGTACCTTCAGTTTTATTTAAAAAAAAAGTCTTTAGGGCCTCCCTGGTGGCACAACAGTTAAGCGCTGTGCTGTGGAGCTGTCGGTAGCAGCGACATGAGTTCGACGCCCAGCCAGGGAGATTCCCACATGGCACGGCAGTCCTCTCCTGCCTTGCCCGCTGCTCCCCTCAGCAGTGTATTTCTGTTGATCTGCCTGTGCTGCTCCCCACTCTGTCTCTGGTGAACCCTCTCGTCGCCCCACACCTCTGGCCTGTACCCCAGCTTGTATACATAAACAAATAAATTTTTAAAAATTAAAAAAAGTCTTTAATTTGTCATTAATAATACTCAAAGTGAAACTCCAAAAGGTTTACTAGAAATAACGAGATTAACAAAGAGGCTGCTTAGAGAGAGGCATGTGGAAACTGATGGACTAAGTTTAATGATGTATCACAATAACCCTGTGCCCCTAAATTTCCTTGTCATTCTTTCCTTTTTAAAAAATCAATTAATGACAGATTTATTGGGAAGGATACTAAAGGATACAAGTCAGCAGCTAGAGGAAAAAGTTGTGGAGGGCAAAGTAAGGGAGAAATCACACAATTTCTATACCCTCTGTGGTCACACTGTTCTCTCTCAAATCTTCCTATGCTCACCAAGCCAGAAGCTCACTCTGAATTTTCGAAAGAGGGCTAATTGTTAACACTGGTGGTCAGCGTAAGGCTGCCTTGCTCCTGAGGAGCATGTCTTGGTTAAAGGAAGCTATCAGAAGAGAGTTGCCAGGGATCTTCTCTCCACACTCAGAGTAAATCCCAGGAGAGCATACCTTTAAGTGGAAACACAGGCTGGGTTCAGTCCTGGGCTGGTGCTGAGGGTTCCCCTAGGGCTGAACACAAAGGCCCAGTTTCAGCTACTCTAAATATCTTATGATGAAAACCAATCTCTTAGTAGAAGCTGCACATTACAATTTTTAGAATTTTCCAGAATGAAATAATGATACCATATGTTGTTTGCACCCCTTGGGAGATGCCCTTTAAATCACGTCTTAACACATGAAAGAAGCGTTACTCAGGGGAGAATAAGAAGGGCAGTTGTTCCTTAAAAGACTCCAAATAAAACACCCAATGAGCTAAAAGCAAGAGCCAGCAATTAAGCAGGACACATGGGATTTGGGTTCTTTAACCAGCTTGATGCAAAGCAATTCTCAGGAGAAATCTCAGATCTCAATGCCAAGCTTATTTGTTTGCAATGTCCAAGCTAAATACACTGACACCAACTTCAAGGATCAGGTGGTGGGGATAAAGCAAAACAAATGGTGATAAATCAAGAAGTGCTACTTTTGCTGTTCTAGCAGCAACTTGTTACAGAAAGTTATGTGGCTTAAGCACTTAACCCTTCTGGGTTGATCTCTGGGTCCACCCCCACCTCCACTTCATTCTTGTTAGAGAGAACATCTACCCATCTGGGTAAGCTGCTGTGAGGTTTAAAGAGAACACCAGCAGGGTCCTTTAGCATAATACCTGGCTTCCAGAAGCTCAATGAATAGTAAATATTAAGTGTAACAGGACATTAAATATTGTGTGTTGAGTATTAAACAGCACATAAATATGTAAAGGATGGGTGAATGTTTTTTGTGGTCCTCCAGCTAGAGAAGTGATAACATTTTGGGATTAATTCCCCAAGGGGTAGAAAAGAGTAGCAGCTCGTCTTTATCGAGATGCACTTGCCTTCATCAGGGGACATGGGAGTGAGTGTCCTCAGTGATAGGAGTGGGTGATAGGGGTGGCTGTCCCTCTAGATCCATTGTTCTTCCCAGGAGACTGTCCCTGGAGAACTCCAGTTACTAGAGCTCACTTGCTGGCAGTACCAGTTGGGTTGGCCAGTTTGCAGCAAATCACCAAGCAGGTGATATTTCTTCCTGGCTGCCTGCCTGCATTGGTAATGCCTTTGCCAGTGTTCACTTCCTTCCAGGACTGCACCGTGTTTACAGTCTCAGCTCTCACTGGGTACTGGTACTACTGTTGCCTTCCGTCAAATGGTAATGGCTTTCTACTGTTTCGGATTTCTGTGTCCCTTAGCCTTAAGCCTGTACACAACTCTATAAGCCTGCCCTTCATTAGGGTCTCTTTGTTTGAACCATCTGGGGCAAATGGTGGGTTCTGCTAGGACTCTGACTGCTCAGGGTCTCAAAGAACACAGATATTTTCACTACAGAAAGATTAAGCTTTAATCACATGGCAGTTCCAAAAAGAGTCAACAAACTTGTTAAAACAGTGCACATAAGTAATAATTTTCCTGCTCCCTAGTAGGTTTCCTGAAAATATTAGAAACACAGGTAGCAAGATAAAGGTAGAATAGCAAAAACCCAAAGTGGGAAAAAGAGAAAGAGAAAAGCAATAATCTAGACCTGGGACAACAGAATGAAAGCCCCCAGTTGAGCATAAAGCTAAAAGTTTGAACAATTACAAGAGACTGATATACTAAACATTGACCAGAGGCCTTGTATTACCTGAGAATAATTAGAAATGCCATAAGACCTGCTTCAATTTTCATCCACAAGAGGAAGAACAAGTCCCAAAAAGTATTTAAAAGGAGAGTGGGAGTTAAATTTGCCATATTAGGGGCGTCCCTGGTGGCACAGCGGGTTGGGCACAGCATTATGAAGCTATCCAGAGCCACTATAGTACAAGTTGGATCCCCAGCCAGAGAGGGTCCCACATGGTGCAGCAGACCTCGCCTGTCTTGCCTGCTGCTCCCCTCAGCAGTGTATTTCAGTCAATCTGCCTGTTCTGCTCCCCACTCTGTCTCTGGTGAACCCTCTCACCACCCCACATCTCTGGCCTGCACCCCAGCTTGTATGCATAAATAAATAAATCTTTAAAAAATTTTGCTCTATTACTATATACCAGGGGCCTGCTATTCAAAATAATTTTTACATAACTTCAGTATGTAATAGTATGAGTTGCAGGTATGAGTAATAGTTGCAGCTCTAAAAAGACTTATTTGCACAGCATAGAACATGGAGGTGGGTCCCAAATGGGAGTTGGGCTTCATGCCTACTTAGCTGTAGCCTTGTTACCAAATTCTCAGCCTTGTCACAATGGAATGGCAGTGAGTATGTTCATTTCTTTTTCAATTTAGGTTCAGAGGCTATTTCCTTCCTATTTCTTTGTCTTAGTATAACCTTTTACAAATGTCATGCTGCTTGCAGATATATATTTGTATTTTGTATGGCACCATATAACAAATCACAACTTCATTCAACTATTGATGAGTGTTGCTTCTGCTTCTTTTACACACAAAAATCAGTGGTGCATTTGCAGGACAGTGGGTCAGAGAAATACTACTCAGGGAAGGATTATTTCCAATCCAAGTTCACATGGTGGCAATATTTGTTCTGTTTTCCAGGGGATGAAATTTAATTGTTAGGGCTGTAGGAGCTTGACTCCTTTAACCAAATCCATATATATAGTATATATATACACATACACACACACCACATATGTATACCTAAAATGTCTGCTTGTTAATTCACCAGTAGTTCTCTTAATTATCAAGACCAGAAAGTCATGATGCTGATGAACAGATTCTTGTCCTTTTAGTAATATCTTTGTTGGAAGACAAAATCCAATAAGATCACTTTGTGGTGAGCACCAACTTAGCACAAGAGGGAAAATTGTTTGACTAATGGCCAATATCCATGGCTAATGTCAGAATGATAAATAGCAGGGATCTGGCTAAGACTGTCTTGGTCCATGGCCTGTCTTGGCCTTCACTAGAGGCACCTACTCAGTGACTGTGTCACGTTTCACTTGCCAACCTAACCACAACCAGTAACTCTCTAGGTGGGTGTGAAAAATATACTTCAAGTTATGGTCACCCACCTTGGTGCAGCAGACCTCTCCTTCCTTGCCTGCTGCTTCTCTTGGCAGTGTTATTTCAATGAATCTGCCTGTTCTGTCCACCAAAAACAAACACACAAACAAACAAATAAATAAATGGTATAATAACCTTTTATTGGCCCAAGACTCTTACTGTGTTTCTTTAACATAAAATTCCCTACCTCTGGTAACAATTCTTTCTTTGTTAAAGTATCACTCAGCCCCCAGAGGGTAGTTGTTTTAAACTTTACTTCTTAGGAAACCCTGTTATGGACCATGTCTACCAAGTATGGCCACCGGAGGGGAACACATGACCTATAGGACTAGTTCCTGCTGAGTACAACATTTCCTCTTAATTTCAGGCTTCCCAAGTAGGACAGATGATGACTCTCGAGGTGTTTTTCTAAGTTGTTTCTGCCCTCTGGAGCTTATCATGCTTCCTAATCAGCACATATTAGATCTGAGTAGCTTCACTTTTAAATATAAGTCCATACTCTCTCCACTAACTCCCGTCCTCTTAACTCTTACTTCTGCAATCCCTTCATCCTTTACTTCAGAGGAATTTTGAATTGCCTTAATCCCTCTATCTACCCCTACCTGGCTGCATTTCCTCCCTTGCCTAGCCTGATAGACTATCACCTTAACTTCTGGCACTAGGCAGCTCATGACTCACCCCAGTTCTGCACCTTCCTGCACCTCTGCAGAGCCAAACCAGCACCCGCTATCTGCCTCCATGTACTCAGTGTTGTCGAAGGAAAAACAGTCATTAAGCAGATGCGAACTCCTGCAAGTTTATAAACTTCTGTTTTTACTATACTCATCTTTCTTTTTTTTTTTAATATATATTTTTATTGTTATTTATGTCTTTTACATTTTGTATTCCCCTTGGGTAGCCCACCACTAATTCACCCGTCATCCATCTCCATGGTCCCTTGTGTTCTTTTCTATTCCATTTTGTGCGCTTTTCCTTCCCTCCCCCCGCCTCCCCGCCCCTCCCCGCTGATTGTCTCCTATTTGCTTTCCTTATAGTCCTGTTATAAGTGAAACCATTCGATATTTTTCTCTTTCTTTCTGGCTTATTTCACTGAGTATGATCCCCTCTAATTCCATCCATGTCGCTGCAAATTGCATGTGTTTATCTTCTTTGAATGCTGAATAGTATTCCATTGTGTATATGTACCACATCTTCTTGATCCAATCATCTATTTTTGGACATC